>JAPVRG010269213.1:0-13888 GCA_029783565.1 Rhagoletis cerasi
TTGCTATGCCTCTATAGTTTTCTATAGAAGACCTGCTGCCGTTTTTGTGAAGGGGTATTATGAAAGATTCCTTCCAGGCTGACGGAAAAACGCCTTGTCGTAGTGAAAGGTTAAATAGAGAAGTCAGAGGTTCGCAGATGTTCTCAGCGCATTTTTTAAGGAAACAGGTCGGCATTTACTGGCATTTACTGGCTAAATGCTTTGAAATGCATAACTGCATAGGCAATAGTAGCAACAATAAATAAAGCATCAATATTTACCCAAAAAATAACAACAGCAATAATAACTATGTACCAAGAAAATTGTAACAATGACTGCCATACAGAGGCAGCACGTGAATCAAATCAGAAATTGTTGAACATGAAAATTGGAGTCACAGGTCATATTGGACACAATGGCGGGCATGACAAACGACGCGGCGCGACGCGACGCTCGAAAGCTATGTGGCTATGTACTGTGAAAAATAGTTTATAAGGAGGAAAATAAACAACATACACAGAAAAGTCAATAAATGGAAAATATATGCACATTAGAGTGGTTAAAAAAACACTATTTTTGGAAATTCACAAACGCTACCTAAAAATATTGTTATTGGGGATAAAAAAAGAGACACGTATTTTTTTGTTTTGAAAACAACATTTTTTTAGAGGTCGCGCTGGTCGTTTTTTTTATTTATTTTCGTTTTTATTTTGTTTTTACATGTAATTATTCTAGTATTATGGGAGATTTTTCCCTAAATTACATGCCTGTATTGGACAGTTAGAACGGGCCTGGCGACCGAAAATATGCTTTCGAGAAGGGAACGCTATAATTAAAACGTTGATACTGAACGTTTTACGCATTACAACGAGTTAAAACTCGACACCAGGCTGTTTTTGAGATTGCTGATTACGAAACTGAAGTCAACTTTTCAAAATTAAAAATGACGGATCCAATATGGCGATCAATTATTTAAAATATGTTTGGATTCTATCGAAACTTGGTACTCTGGAGTTTCCAGAATTGCTGATTACGAATCTGAAGTCAACTTTTTAAGCCTGAAGTCAAATTTTCAAAATTAAAAATGGCGGATCCAATAAGGCGATCATTTTTTTAAAAAATGATTTTATTCTTTCGAAAACTCGGTATTCGTTTTAATTTTAGTAATTTTTTGAAAAATTTGATAGCCATATTGGAACCGCCATTTTGAATTTTAAAAAATTGATTTCAGATTCGTAGTCAGCGAGCGTAGTCCCAAGTGCCGAGTTTCGAACAAATCCAGTAATTTTTTAAAAAATTTATCACCATTCTGAATCAGCCATTTTGAATTTAGAAAACTTGACTTCAGATTCCTAATTAGGAAACCCAGAAACCCCTCGGCAACAAGTTCCAACCCGTGAAAATGCTTAAAACGTTCAGTAATAACGTTTTAATTTTAGTAATTTTTTAAAAAGGTGATCGCCATATTGGATCCGCCATTTTGAATTTTAAAAAATTTATTTGAGATTCGTAACCAGCGACCCCCAAAAACTCCCAAGTGTCAAGTGTCGAACAAATCCAGTAATTTTTTAAAAAACTGATCGCCATTTTGGATCCGCCATTTTGAATTTTGAAAAACTGACTTCAGATTCCTAATTAGGAACCCCAGAAACGTTTTAAGTTTAGTAATCTCTTTTTGAAAGCATATTTTTGGGCACTAGGCCCATTCTAACTGTCCAAGACAGGCATGTAATTAAGGGAATGCTCCCCAATAATACCAAAGTAATTACATATAAAAAGAACATTCTTAGCTGCATTTTAACTTGTCACGAAAATAAAAAAATTGAGAACATCAGCGTTTTTATAAAAAAACCGACCAGCGCGACCTCTAAAAAAACTTTTTTTCAAAATAAAATAAATACGTTTCTCTTCTTTTATCACAAATAACAATAATTTGAGGTAGCGTTTATGAATTAAAAAAAAAAAATTTTTCTTGAACCACTCTAATGTATAGTATGTATATATCACCGTGCGACAAAAATTAAAAAATTTCAAAACACACGAAAAAATCAATATACTCACGAACGTAGGGGCCTAATATAATAAAACTGCGTTTTTAGTTTTTCTCGCTAACGTCAGGATGTTTTTAAAGGAGATTTCGAATATGTGAATAATTACAAAAATTATTTAAGAAATTCAGTGCCATGTAGAACAAAAATATGGGTACCAAATGAAAAAGAAAATTCTGTAAAGTTAAAAAAATTAAATGTTTTTGATTTGAAAGAACGTATAGGGATTGAAAATGCCCTTCGAGAATGTGTTCACGTGCGTATTATTCTTTAACCTATAATTTTTTCAAAAATAAATGTTGCGAATTTTCAAGGATATTTAAGGATGAAATTTTTAAAGGAAATTTTCATTACTTTTTCGCCCTTATGTCTAAAAATATTTAGTCTTTTTCAATTCTACAGAATTTTCTCTATCATTTGATACCCACATTGTTATTCTACATTACACTGAATTTTTTCAATAATTTTTTAATCATATTTTTGAAATTTCAAAATCCTTTTAAAAAAATCCTGATATCAGAGAGAAAAACTAAAAACGCAATTATACCACATTTTGTCATTAGTTCCGCGAGTGCATTGATTTCCTTGTGTATGAAATTTACTGTTGCACAGTCTAATAATTAAATTCTGTTTACATTTTCGCGAGGAAGACTTCAATTATGTAGAAAAAGATCGTTTTTTGATTTAGTGTAGCCTTCCGATAGGTTTATAAATTTTTATTTTCTTCGAACTATACACACAAATTTTATTTTAAGGACATACTGAAGGATCGTAATTTACTGTGTTACTTTTTTTTAAAGATTTATCAAACTTCTCATAGCATTTCATTAGTTGTAAAAAAAACATACATTAATGCTCTCCGTCATAACAGTCCAAAGTGTAATTTAGTGATTTAATGCGTCATTTCATTGTAGCATCAGTTCATCAATTGAGCTACGTAACATCTTTTTATTATCAAATAAAAACGTTCAACTACATGTGTTTGCTTGTATGTAAGTCATTTATGTGGCTCCCCCGCTGCGTACATCATACAGCCGCACACAATCACCGCCTATCATTTATCGCTAACTACCGCCAATAGTCCAGCAAGTCCCGTTTTTTCGTCACACTCCCACCACAGTCCCACACTTTCACATTTAATAACAATCATCATAATTTCTTCTATTATCATTCGTTTCGTTCAGCACCGATTTGTATGTGCGACATTTCAATCATGTCCCACTTTTCTTTGTGGCTGTAAGTGTGTTTGTAGCACGCTACACTAAGCTGACTGTAAGTGGCGGTGAAAAGCGAGTGATGATGTCTGCGATGCTGAGTGAATGATAAAAATGTGAAAGACTTGATAGCTGGCGGGCGCTGGCAACCGGGTGGAGGCGCAGACTGACTGGCTTGAAGGTGAAAATTCACAAGCGTTAAGGTAAGATTTGATGCGTTCTGAGCACATTTTTCCTAAGCTTCCTGTAAATTATGTAATCTGCATGTCAATGTAGCTTTCATTAGACTTTAATCAAATTTGAATATTTTCGTTTTTATGAAACATAAATTTTGCCCAAAACGAATTCTTGATTTGCCACTCCAACGAAATTGGGGTATGCTAATTTTTTTGCTACCTCGCCACGCCTATTATTTTTCCCATGTTTATACGCACACACATATGTAATTACAACCAAGTGTTGTATAACATTGCTATCCATACTCTTTAAGTGACTATGTGTAAATATGCATCTGTGTGCATACATAATATAGAGAGTGACTTATTCATACTTATTGAGCACTAATTGAAAGCATTATGGTGTGCTACTGATTTAACTTTTATATTAACGCTACGATGTTGCCAATAAGTTCGAACTGCTCACAAATTGTGCCAGTAATGATAACGATTTGCGTGCCTAATTTGATAACAAAAGCTGAAGGGGAATACGGTTATTGCTTACTTGTGAGCTTTAAAAAGCTTTTGTTGCTCTATATATAATAAATAGAAGAGAGGCAGAGAGTTAATTCAGCAGAAGTTTCGAATTTTTGTAGAAAGAGCATACATTTTTTTATCTTTTAGTCTCATAAGCTTTAAGCGAAAAAGCTTTAAAGAGAATGAAGCTTGAAGAGAGTAGTAAGATACTGTAAGCAGTTGGAAAAGTGTAGCCATATTCTGCACATTACATCGTCCGACGCGATTTTGCGCCCAAGAAAAAATCAAGCGTTTTCGGAAAGTAGAGACTAAAACAAAGTACCCGCATTTTGCCGTTTTTCTAGATCAAGTGATTTACGGTGTTTAAGGGGGTTGATGATTACGAATCTGATTCAATTTTTAAAAATTAAAAATGGCGGATACAATATGGCGGATGGATTTTTGAGAAATTGTCAGATTTTTATGAAATTTGATATCCAAAGATTCTTTGAGTGGCTGAATACGAAATTGAAATAAGTTTTCGATAATTCAAAATGGCAGATCCCAAAAAACTCCATCAGCCATATTAGATCCACAATTTTAAATTTTCGGGAACTGATTTCAGTTTTGTAACACAGATATCAAATTTCATAAAAATATGACGATTTCTCAAAAATCCAACCTCCATACTGTGTGCGCCGTTTTGAATTTTTAAAAATTCACTCAGATTCGTTATCAGCAACCCCAAAAACCCTTGGATACGAAGTTTAATAAAGTTTGTAAAATCACAAGGCAATATTCTATTTACCGATTCAGCATAAGGATTGCTGGGGGTTGTTCTCCCCCTTAAAAACCGTAAATGACTTGATCTAGAAAAACGGAAAAATACGTATACTTTGTTTTTGTCGCTACTTTTCGAAAATACTTCATTTATTCATGGGTGCAAAAAAAAGTTTGAGTTTGTCGGACGGTTTTATTTATTTGAAGGTAAAGGAATATGGGTATTAAGGCAGTCATAAATTCAGTGCTTCCTATTACGCATTTTATTAGCTAACAGAAGGTAGCATTTCTAAAACGTTTAAGATTAAGGCGTGAGTTGTACAAAAACTCCATTATTCTTATAAAAAAGATTAAAGTCAAAATCTTCTTTAAATTTAAGACTACTAAAAGACTTTTAGACCTACACCTTAAATAGAGAATTTGAATCAATGGGATTAGGCTTCAAATATATTGTAAATTTAATTCCAGAAACTTTCGAATCTAGGCAGGTTGCTCTGTCGGACTTTTTAGATATTTTTTTTGTCAGTTTTCGAAAACACAGCCTCGGAAATGGCGTTGTAAACTTTTGCCAGAAACAAAAATGCCACGATGCTACATATCTTTGGAAATATGTCAAAGACACGTTTTTTGTACTTGTTGGTCAGGTTATTTTAAAAACCTGATGTGATAGAGCAATTCTGAACTCAGATTCGGATTCAGCACACACAGACGAGGTGATAATTATAGTAAGGGAGAAGTTTTATGATTTACCTTAGACTGTTAGATACCACACCAATAACTTTGCCACCCAATACCGATATTTCTTACTCGATAGTTTTAAAACGATATTTTTTAGAATCGAACAACAGAACAGAGCATCGTATAAAATGTTAAATTCACACCACAAAATCAGTGGGGCATACTCATAGTCGAAATAAAGACGATTCTAAAGTTAGTTACAGCTTTTTTGTCAGATATGCCATTGAAAATTTTGCCAAAAAGCCGCAATTAACTTTAGATTTGACTTAATTTTGACTATGAATACGCCTCAATTAATATATTGTTCATTATACTAAAAACTATTGACCTTTATTAAATTCGGTTTGATGTGTTTAAGGCAGTACTGGGCAATTCATATCACGCGTACAGCACAACTGTACGCTTTTCACACGTATATGCTCACACATTATTGCCGAGCAAAACCGACTAGCGAATCAGTCTGACATGGGCTGCTATAGAAGCAGGTTGTGTGCTTGTTCCGTTGTTTCGTTTGCTTTACAGGTAATCGTGCGCGCACAACCTCCTCGTTTGAACTGAAGCTATCGACTGAATGGCTGAGTCGTTCGCTCTCGGCAAAAATACACTACCACATGCACAAATATGATAATGTTAGTGTGCCCATCACTGGTTTAAGGTAAAGTATAGCGGGTTTACACAATCCAACATGTGTGACAACTTGGCTTGAGGCAAACATACATAAACAACTGGAAGAAAAAACAAATTTTTGTTAACCATCCAGCATGCGCCTCACGTGGTTGTTTAAGCGTTCGCACAATCGAATGTCGATAGGTAACACACCATGTTGTAACACATGTTGGATTGTGTATACTCCGCTCATGTCTTTTCTTTGGAATTTATATGTGAAGCAGTGTAAATATATGCACTATATGAACATATGTAGCATTCGCAGATTTATTTAACCCAAAGGCAAATTAAATTAACCCAAATGCAAATCAATTGAAACTAAACGCAAATTAAATTAATCTAAACTCAAATCAAATTAAAA
Organism: Rhagoletis cerasi; assembly: GCA_029783565.1. Lineage (NCBI taxonomy): Eukaryota > Metazoa > Arthropoda > Insecta > Diptera > Tephritidae > Rhagoletis > Rhagoletis cerasi. The sequence goes on from JAPVRG010269213.1 coordinate 6,458, forward strand.
TGAGCTAATTTTTACACGAATTATAAGGCGAAATTTCGGTATATGGCAATTTGGTAGATTCTGCTAGAAACTCTCATAAATTTCGTTAGTTTTTACGAGAATTTGTGTAAAAATTCAAGAAGAGACATACCACGAAGCATTTTTAATTTGAGCAATGCAAATATCTTCAAACGGAATTCACTAATTTAATTCGGCATAAATAGTTTATCCTCTTATCTCCAATAAATCAATTGGTCAATTAACCCAGACCCGGTTAATTCTTTTCTTCTTCTTTATTGGCGCTGTAACCGCCTAAGCGATTTTGGCCGAATTCAAAACAGCACGCCAGTCATTTATCTTCTGTGCCAACTGACGCCAATTGGAAATGCCAAGTGAAGCCAAGTCCTTCTCCACCTGGTCTTTCCAACGCATAGGAGGCCTTCTTTTTCCTCTGTTATCAGCATCGCGACCCGCGTTGAACACTTTCAGAGCAGGAGCGTTTCTGTCCATTCGAACGAAGTGGCCTAGCCAGCGGAGCCGCTGAAATTAATTCGTTGCCCTATGTCTATATCGTTGTAAAGCTCATACAGCTCATCGTTCCATCGTCTGCGGTACTCGCCATTGCCAACGCGCAAAGGCCCATAAATCTTTCGCAGAATCTTTCTCTCGAAAACTCTAAGAGCCGCTTCATCAGATGTTTTCATTGTCCATGCCTCCGCGCCATACACCCGCACAGGCAAGATAAGTGACTTATAGAGTGTGATTTTTGTACGACGAGAGAGGACTTTACTTCTCAATTGCCTACTCAGTCCTAAGTAGCACTTGTTGGCAAGAGTGATTCTCCGTTGGATTTCAAGGCTGACACTATTATTGGTGCTAATGCTGGTCCCAGATAAACGAAGTTGTCTACTTTTTCAAACTTGTAACTGTCAACAGTGACGTGGGTGCCAAGATGCGTATGCTCTGACTGTTTTTGTGATGACAGGAGATACTTCGTTTTGTCTTCGTTCACCACCAGACCCATTCGCTTTGCTTCTCTATCTAATCCCGAGAAGGCAAAACAGACGTAGCTCTTGTTTTTACCGATAATGTCGATGTCGATGCCCCGGTTAATTGGTTGGCCTAATAATTCAATACAAAATTTTTGTACTTTTCAAGCCCAATCAGGTAGGAGTACTGTATTTGCTATCACAGCTCGAAATTGTTTCGTTTTGTGAACCTTTGTATTTTCCAAAATAAAGATCCTTCGAGATATAATTATTTTTGGAAATTTTGAAATAGTTCTCGTAGAAATGAACAAAATTTATTAAAATTGCCAAATACCGAGCCTTCGCCGCTTACTTCGAGTAAAAATGCGATTGGTTTAACATAATTTGCATTTGGGTCAAACATATTTGTGTACATACATACAATTGGGGTATTCAAAGCGGTGTCGTACATGTGCAAATGCTTATCAAAATGCAAAGAGTTCATTATTTATTAGAAAACGAGAATAATGCTAGCGTATGCTGATTATATTGCCATCATCGGCGTCAATACCAGGACCCTGAGCGCTACATTTTCCAGCTTAGAAAAGGAGGCTAACCAAGCACCTACAGGCAAAACTCAAACATAATTTGCGTATCAGAACACACTTGACTGTTGATGATTACAACTTTGAAGTAGTACAGGAATTAGTCAACCTATCATCCAGCATTTACACATAAAATAATATCAGTCTGGAGATAAAGGAACAAATGCATAACTCTTGCTAACAGATGCTATTTTGGGCTCGGTAGGCAATCGAGGAGCAGACCATTTTCTCGACGAACAAAAATTACGCTCTAAAAATCTGTCATGTCGTCCGAAGTGATGATGATGCTCCGGTGAAAATATCCTTCAACTCGACACCCATGAGTGGACAACGAAAGCAAGGACGCCTCGAAAAAAATGTTGCTGGTTCCGGGCGAAACTGATAGGCGGTTGCAGTGCCATAGTAAGGAAGGAAAAGAAGACTAGGAGGAAGAAGGAAACTATACACATATGCTAACGTGTATACTAGAGCATCTCGCCTTACAGGCGAAATAAAAAAAGTTCACCGGACACCCCCCTCATATGAAGTGTTTTTAAAAAGCATTTAAAAAAATAATAAATGTTTTTTTTTTCTTAATATCTTCGGCATTTATAGTCGGATTTTAAAGTGTGATACACTAATTTTGTTTTCTCGAGGAGAGGGGTTTTCCAACGGAAGTTCATTCAGCTCATGTGCTCCATTGTGGTACTTACCCACCAGATCTCAGTTGGTACCACCCTAATGTACCACCCTAATGACTGTAAATTAAAGACCGTCAAAAACCATCAATATTTTGCCGAAAAAAATACATTTTATTTGTGTTGGAAATCCATACGAAAAAAGACCTATTTTTTTGTTGTTGTTTTTTGGTTTTTTTTTATGGAGTACCTGAGGTCAATGAACTTCCGTAGAAAAACCCCCTCCTTGAGACAAAAAAATTGGTGTATCAAACTTTAAAATCCGACTATAAATGCCGAAGATATGAAGAAAAATGTAATTGGGCGACCGCTAGGGTTGTCCAAAAAAAAACTTTTATTATTTTTTTAAATGCTTTTTAAAAGCACTTCATATGAGGGGGTGTCTGGCGAAATTTTTTTTTTCCGATACGGTCTAGTGTCTACTTACATAAATATTCACGTTCAACTTAAGCTTTCTTTGAGTTTATTTTGCTAACATAGCGCTATGTTGGAATAAAATTCTGAAAGCTTGTGAATATAAGATATGGTAGATAGACATGTTTATTACCGTTTGCCATCATATATTCAGCTAAAGCTTTTAAAACTTTGGGAGCTTTAAGTTTTTACTTTCGATGAGCTGAAAGCTTTAGGGTTTTGTTTGGTTTAGTTCAATAATACATAAAAGAACTTCAAATTGTTAGTGGGGCGCACTTGTGCAGGTGAACAGCTTTTCAAAAAGCTTTTATAATACATTTTTGCTATAAATAGCAACATAAAAAGTTTTACCAAAGAACAGAGCTGACCAAAATACTTTGAGTCACTTATCCACATAGTAAAAGTATAATACATTAGCAAAAATTCAGCATGTATGAAATCTTATTGTGAAAACTGCAAAAGCAATAGCCTTTAAAACACTAACGAGAAAATTGGAGAAATACTTTAGGTATTTGTAATGAAGTAGAATAGAATGGAATTCTGGGTAGCCGGAAAAACCAAAAACTATTTTTACAAATATTCAGACAATATTGCGCTTTGTACATAAGACATAGAGGAAGAATTAAAAAGAGGGTGGGCGTAGGAAATCATTACTTCTCTGCAAATTTACCAAACTCTTTTATGCATCTTAGTGGTTTGTCGAGGGCAGAAGAATTGGCGAAGGCAGGACAGCTGCAGAGAAAATACTCTGCCCTTCCTAATGAGACGTATATAGTGGGTCGCCGCTGATAGATACACTCTAAAACGGGGATTGCTGAAAATTAGGTCGAAAATAGTAGGCAACAGATTACCAATTATTATCGAACTAAAATTACACAACTAACTTTTTAACATTTCTGTTGATTTTTAAACAAAATAGGCTTACAATTTACATAAACGTAATCATCTTATTTTCTAAAGCTGTATACAAATCATGTAATGCTCACAAACAAAACAAATTTTTTTCATTTACTTTAAAAATATACACTTATATATATACAAGCATATATCCTCTTCTGACTACGAGCTAAATAAATTTAGACTCATTCATTATTTATGTTCGTCAAGTTTAATTAAATATGAGTCATTTGTAAAAGCAACAGGGAAATAGGATGCTTGCTTTTGGGTCACCCCTTACATAATATTTATTTGAAATTATCTTTCACAAAATAAATACGATCTACATTTTTTAAATTTTTCACAAATTTCACACATTTAAATTTATTACTAATACCACTTTTCAATGAAGTATAATATATGTACTAGGGTGGGTCAAAAAAAATCGAGTATTTTTTTTGATCCGACACACGAAAACTAGTTCCTAGGTACCTCTAGAAAGTACTTACTAAATATGAGCTCTTAATATTAACGGGAAGATTATGCTCATCATAGTTTTCTATTTTCAATTTAGTCTCATATAAAAATTGTCATATCTTATCAGCAATAGATCGTTAAACCAGTTGCATCGTCAATATTTATAGGAAATTGAACGCTCTACAAAAATGGTCGGTATATACTCTTTTCATTAATCTATCCATTTAAAAGATATTCAAGGACAAAGATTGAAGTATTTTAAAGAAAATAACTTTTGGTTTTGAATTTTTGTAACTTGCTAAAAAATAATTATTGTCAAATGAGTTTCAATTATTTCTATAGGAAATTGAACGCTCTACAAAAAATGCCTTTTTCTTTTCTTTTTTTTTCTTTAATTAGTGGGCATTGGAATTCTACTGCGAATATCTTCTAAATGGTTAGAGTAATCGATTAACCACAGAGACCTTTTTTGTAGAGGGTTCAATTTCCTATTGAAAAAAATTGAAATTCATTTGAAAATAATTATTTTTTAATAAGTTACGAAAATTCAAAACAAAAAGTTATTTTCCTTAAAATAACTCAATCTTTGACCTTGAATATCTTTTAAATGGTTAGATTAATGAAAAGAGTATATCACACCATTTCGTAGTGTTCAATTTCCTATAAATATTGACGATGTAACTGGTTTAACGATCTATTGGTGATATGACCATTTTTATATGAGATTTAATTGAAAATGGAAAACTATGATGAGCATAATCTTCCTGTTAATATTAAGAGCTCAGATATGGTAAGTACTTTTTAGAGGTACCTAGGAACTAGTTTTCGTGTGTCGGATCAAAAAAAAAATACTTGATTTTTTTTGACCCACCCTAATATGTACAGTAAAAGCAACCGGCAACGGTTGGATCTGGGATGAAAGTTATGCCAATAGGTATAATAAACAATGCACAAATTTAATGTTTAATTGCTGTGCACAAAGAATTCCGCGAATGATTAATTTTTTCACCGCTTTAGACAGGGATGTTGAAAATTCAACATAAATTGTTTAAATAAAAATAATTTTATAATAAATTTGTATTGTTGGAGAAAGTTAGACAAATTGCGTTTTCTTATTTCCATTAGGGCGAAAATTAATATAATTTTAGACAAGGAGCTTATTTTCCAAAAAATTTAAATACAAAATGATTTTTTTTTTGGTAAAAAATTTAGAGTATATGCTGACTGTATGTTCTTCCCATGGATTGTGTCAACTAATCAGTGCTGCCGGGCTTGTAACTCACTTCTTCGCAGTCTGAGATTTTCAGAACACACTTGGTACTGCGGGTGCGGGTATCGTATCAACGACTTTCATGAGCCTTATCCATAATCCCTGGTGTAACTGCCTGTTCTTGTTGTATTTGGCCTCAAAATATGTGTATTGTTTTGGCAACCTTCTAAGCAACTCTTTGTGCTCGAAACTTCGACCGTCGTGTCCGAATCCAAAAGGATGCAGTCGACACATCGTCTTAAATCCAAAGATAGCAAACGCAACAAAGCATTAAGAGCCATTCCTGATTTCAGGTCTTACTAAAGGTTCTCCGACACCGTCCGTACAGCTTCAGCGCTCGATTTACTTTCAGAGTTTTCCACGTCAGCTTCGTATCAGGAATTGCCACAAGAATTAGATCTACACCCCTTGTTTACGAAAAAAGAAATTAGAGGGTTTCAACTTGTTTGTAGGCGTAAACCTACGTCTTTGAAGTGAAATATCTGCTAGACTAGGGTAACGTCGCTTTTTTCCGTGTGAACAGGGGTTGTGGGGTTTGCAGCAAGACCCTGCAAAGTACATTATTCGTCAATCTTATCCAGTATCCTTTGTGTCTTTGCACAGATATTTTTTAGAGAATTTCCTGATACATCCCCTGTCAAAATCTTCCACGGTCATCTTCCTCTCTCAAACTCAGAAATTTTCTAAATAAAAAAAGAAGTGTATCCATCTTATAATCTTTTTCGTTCCATCCACGCCAGCAGACCGCAGAGCACATATAGTCAAAGGAAGTGTTGTCAAACGCCTCTTCATAATCAGCCAAGACTAAAGATCTGTACTCACTCACTTCCAGCACCACTTCAATCTTTGTCACGAGGTCGTGTAAAGCTGATTCATAGGACTTTGGTATACATGTTGGTGAACACTAAGTGGATTGTCCAACAAAATCTTTTTTCCTCAGCATAAGGGATGTCAAACTGATTGGTCTGAAGCTTTTTACACATCCTAGAATATTTGGGTACACACGACCTGGTGACTTAAAGTTGTCAAAATAGGCAGAGAGCTTAAATTTTCCTTTTTTATTAATTCTGGACGATATGCTATTTGAACCAGTTCTCGTCTTTTTGAGGTTCTAGTGACCTATTAAGAAGCTTGCCGTACTTGTTACAAAGTTTCTTACTCAGGACTGATTTTCCCTGACTGCTTATTCTTAGCCGAAAAACGTGTATTCTTCAATTGATTTCAAGTACATTCTTAATGACAATAACTTTGCGTTGAACCTGTTCTGTTCTAATTCCAATGGTAGAGCCAAAACGATTACCTTCGATATTCTTTGTTTGTGAATTAAACTGAATTTACATAAATAACTTGGCGATACTGTATGCACATTAGTGTGCACCTTATTTGAATGGAGCCAAATTGTTTGTAAGCTACAAAGCACGACTCCCCCTAGATAGGTTCGTTTGATCATAAAATCGTTCTCTGAGAAAAATTTTCGGAATCGAATAACGCATATATAGCCTAATAATTCAGTAAAAAGAGCTTATTTACTTCAGGTCAATCATGCTGATCTGAAATATGGCTATGGTACTTTCATACCTCGTCAGGTTTGATAGTTATAGAGCCTTTTTTGCGCAACTTTAAGGTCCTGATTATTACCCGACTTTGCAAATTTTTAGCAAAGCACATTTTTATGATAAAATTAACCTATCTGGGGGGAGTCCTACTTTTACGGTCAAAGTTGCAAAATAAGGCGCACCTTAATGCACATAGAAATAAACCAAATAACTAAAGTTGAAAAACATATTTTATTGCCTTTTTTGTTTCTTAAATAAGTCTATCCAACATCAACTCATATCCTTTAACACATTATCTTTGAACGCTGCGCTGCTGAGCGCAATGAACGAATTTGAAATGCAATATTTTTATTTATTTTGAATTTCCTCTAATCAGTTAATTGCAGAATTTGCTAGGCGACTGCTGCTGCAAAGCATGCAGCACCGGATTAAAATACTGTTGTACATATGCAATATTGCTCATTTAGAGCCTGCTCCGCTCCTGTATTGTAAATGCTGGTATATTATTTAATGCAGTTGTTTTATGGCGTTATGACTTCCTCTTCTAAGTCTGTCTATCTACCAAGTGCCATCTGAGTACCACCCTGGTTCTGTGTCTTGACGCTGCAC
>JAPVRG010269221.1:0-12482 GCA_029783565.1 Rhagoletis cerasi
CCGAGGGTACTTCTGCCATGAAAAAGCTTCTCATAAAAATACAATCGCCGTTCGGAGTCGGCGTAAAACTGTAGGTCCCTCCGCTTTGTGTGACAACATCAAGGCGCACGCCACAAATCGGAGGAGAAGCTCGGCCAAACACTAAAGTATGTGTAAGCGCCAATCTATTATTATTATTAATCCCTCTCCAAGCATATTGTGGAGCTTATTCTGGGAAATTTTTATTTAAAGGCTTTACCGCAAATTATAGCGTAAGAGCTGTTTCCGAAGTTATATTTGATTAAAAAATGTTATATGAAATGGCAGCCTTTGAAAGAGGGCTGCAATTAAAAGATGAATCCTAAAAAAAAGCAGATAATGGAAGAAAATACTCTAAAGTTCATTTTTGAAATAAAGTCAAAATTTTTGGGCGATGAAAAATCTTGTTTTGAAAGGTACAATCAGGGTTGCCAGGTGTCCGGTTTTTGACCAAAAATTCGGTTCTTAGTCTGTTTTTCCGGGTGCAAATTAAAAAGAAAACGGACTGTGGAGTGTGTGATCTGTTTAAACACACACCTACACAAACCTTCACCCACTCTTCTCCCTCTCCCGTTTTATCACCTCGCCAAACGGAAAGTGTACGGTTTTTCAAAAACTTACGATCTTAAAAGCTTCGAAAATCATCAATATAACACAAAATCATACTCACTGTTTACTAACGTTACGTATACGCCGCACAGTGGAACGCCCACATATAAGATGCCGCCAAAAGTAGTAACCGTAGTACAAACTCGCTGAAATTTCATAAGAGTATTCTGTACTTAGGAATGAAGAAATGTGGGAAAGTGGTAAAAGTCGAAGTACTGCCACGCCCACAGCACTTGCGCGCGGAACTGGTAATTTTTTTTTTTTTTTTATGAAATTTAGAGGATAAATATGCTGGTTTTTACCAGAAAAGTATAAATTTGAAGGAACGTCGAAATCTGATAATATTTACTACCAACTCTAAAAAATAGGCGCAAATGTTAAAAATTATATTTTGATGAAATTTGCTGTACCCTGCTCGTTTACTAGAAATTTTTTTAATTTGGAAGATAATGAAGAGTCTCCCACTAAGACACGCCAACCTCCTACAAACCTTTTTTGGCTTCAAGTACTAAATTTTATGAATTTCGTGGAAAACTACAAACACATTTATTTTATTTCTAAGGTCATTCCTATTTCTTCCATTTAAAAATGGCAAAACGAAAACATTTACAATACCTGCATACAAAACTACGTGGATGGTATGTACTTGCACTGGAACTTCAATTCTACCTACATGTTATACACCAAAAGCTAGCTAAGGCAAGCGGAACTTTTGCCATCGAAAACGGATCTCGTCAAGAGAAGTGTCCACTTTGGGTTTAATGATGCAACTTATTAACAGATTCGCGAGTCATAAATATCTAAGCCTTCTTCCATTTCCATTTTATATTGCGTATTCTTTATTTTATGTATGTACATATCAGATTTTTTTTCGAGCATACAATAAAAGTTCAATAAATTTTACAGGTGGTGTGTCTATAAAAAAAACAATAGCAGCTGTACTCGCAGTCATTCGCCGCTGGAACTACTGCAAATATGGCACGCTTACCTAATGTTTACTTGTACTAAAAATTATTCAGCTCGCTTCTAGGACCTTTTAAAATATCCCTTAATAAAGTAAGCAGCCGAAATATTTTATACGCATAAAATTATATAGACTTTCAAGTGAAACTATCTTATGAATTTCAGCAAATTAAAGCAATTTTTGGCCACATATATATTAGAAAAACTGGCCATCAACCAGACTGACCTACTTTATATCCACACTAGCAGAAAAATTTATTTAAATTAATTGCGACGAAATCAAAATTTTTTCTAACAAATTTAATTTTTAACTTTTATCTAATTTAAGCTCGTCCTATGACTACAAATAGGCATTTTTATCAAACATTCTTTTTAACTTGGGTTAGTTGGATACATTTCTCTGAATCTGCATAATTGCTTTTACACATTTCGCTAGTCCGTTTTTACTATTTTTGACCATTGTAGTCCCATGGTGCGCCATGTTGTTTGAAAATACATACTAAGTAAATACTTATGTACACAGTTTACAACGGCACTCATCCACTTCTTCTACTTCCTCGACACTTTAGCAAACACAAATAGCATTGTGTACGTATAGTATTTATGGATTTTATTGCTTTGGTCATTGCAAGAATTTCATAGCCCTCGAGCGGAAAACACTAATTAGCCAAGAATGAAGCCTTAATGAATGGGTAAGGGCATAAGAAGAATTTTGGGCGGAAATCGTAAAAAGCTTGGCAGCGCTAATTTAAACGCTCCTTTGCTTCGAGCTATTTGTGCTACCAAAGGGATGTTGACAAAAGAGTAAGTAGCAGTCTGTGCGTAATTTGTGTTGTCCGCCAGGCGTATTAGCCCCTGCACTTGAAAATTAAAATATTTTCAAAAAGCGATCTATATATAAACAAAACAATAAGTAAATTGGAGTTCGGTATGTACTAAAATCTGTTCAAGGCATTTCGTGCTCAACTTATTTTAGTTTCTTACGTTACACTACTCGCACACTACAAAGAAATCAATTTTATACTTCTCTATTAAATGTTCAACTCATTTTTCAATTTCTACTGTAAATTGATATTTTACTTTTCTCAGTTGCGCTTTCGCATATTTAATCTGCACCGTTGTAGTCATAAATCTCGTTGCTAACGTGCACATATAAATCTCTTGTATTGCCAGCAGCAATATTTTGATGAATTATCTGATACCACGTTATCTTAGTTAGGTATAGTTTTGCAACTTACTTTGTAAAAGTTGCTGGTGTGGAAAAGTCGAGTGATGTTTTTGTTATGTTGATGGTGTTTGAAATATGTCATAGAATACAGCATCATACGTGTTCAATTTCACATTAATTTTTGAGGGAATTACCAATGGAAAATTGTGTTGCTAGCAACTAAAGCCACAATTCTCTATCTGCTCTTTTGGTGTAGAAAAAAGGTTTTTTCTTAACAGCGGTCGCCACTGGCAGGCAATGGCAACCCTCCGAGTGTACTTCTGCAATGAAAAGGCTTCTCATAAAAATACAATCGCCGTTCGGATTTGGCGTAAAACTGTAGGTCCTTCTCCTTTGTGTGACAACATCAAGGCACACGTCATAAATCGGAGGAGAAGTTCGGCCAAACACTAACATATGTGTAAGCGCCAATCTATTATTATTATTATTAAGGTCATATCTAGGGTGTTCGATTATTAGACTCTTTTCCAAAACCGGTTTTCGAGTTATTCGAAAAACGGTAATTTGAAAAATCCCGGTTGCCAATTTTTAATTCAGTAAAAACCGGAAAGACCGGTTATTTTCTCTTAATTTTCCGCGCTTGGATAATATTTACAGTTAGCCAGAAATGAAAGCCAAAAATGGAATAAAACTATAAAAGTTAGTTGTCAGTTAAAAGACAAATAAATGGAATAAGCCCAAAGTAATTTGGATTAATAGTATAGGAAACATTAAATCTAATAAATATTTATGTTCGCTTAATATTAGTGTACGCTTAAAATAGTCCGATATTTAGTGAAAATAGTGTAGTGAAGTGTTTAAGGACACTATTGACATGTTTTCTGCTTTTTTTTTTGTAATATACATACGATATATGTTTGTATCGCTTTTGTTAAGTAAAATTTTTGGAAGCAGTTTATCTTAAATGCGTACTGCTCACGAGATAAAAACTGACGTCAAAACTACAGTAGCACCTTTTGGGCAGGTGATTTTAACCAAAATGGATTAGAAATACTTCACTATGTAAGAAAAAAGTATACCGCTTATCTCGACCACTCACGTAACTATTTTCATAATTTACCATAATGAGTGTTTAGGCGCGATTGCTAACACCAGGCGCCTAAATGCATGCTATGTAATGCTGCATGTGCAAAAATTTCCTTCATTTTTTTATGCAATTTTTGCACATGCACTTCTCAACTGCCATGTAATACAACTTTCTTAAGTTATAATTTGATGGCAGTTTGAAGTATGCTCAGCCTAGTCTGATGCAACCTCCGGACAATGCCTCCGGAGTGTTTTTGCGGACTCTGCTTGTGCTTGGCTTTCAACCATGCAGAAGAGCTCTCCTCACAATTAAGGGTGGGTAACTCAGAAAATTTACAGGAATTGACTCAATGACTCCAAATCACTATAAGGAGTCAGCTCATTCAACTAACTCATTTGACTCTTTGTATATTACACTCGTTCGTATCACAGACTCATTCTGAATGTAATGTCTTAAATCATATTTTGAGACATAAAGTCAGGGTTGAAATTTGGATAACAAATTAACAGAATTAATTTACTTAAAATTTTATTAATAAATAAAAATGTACCTAAAATTTGCTTAAAATTCTTGTTTTCGTGAAAATAAAATGTAAGCAATTCATGAATTCGTCTTAGTGTAGCAAATGCAAAACAAATGCGACTTTCCACGCTAAACACATAAGCGAAGTGAGAGAGTTACATGAACAGAAATGAGCCACCATTATTCAATTGAATCATGTGAGCCGCGGGACATGAACTGAGTTACTGAGTTAAATTTTTTTGAGATAGGAGTCTGAGTTACCGATTCACTGTTGGGTGTCAACTCTATAACCCCTACTCACAATATTAGAGGGTGCCGCATACGAATTTAAGAAAACATTTTTTAGACTTTCGGGGAGGTTTTTTATGAAAATTGGCCACTGTGCGCCAGTGAGCTGTTTCTTTTGTTCAGTATTAATAATAAAAATTGTATCTATATTTAGAAGGCTCTTCCGCTGCATTCGCCATGGTGATTCTTCAGTTTCTTACCGCTGCTAAAGAAGTTTCACTTCAAAAATTAGCTATTGTCTTTCTTGGCAATAAGTTATTCCCTCAAGTCGCCGACAGTAAAAATGACATACGTTTTATAAGAATTCATTAAGATCATCGAGATAAAAAGAAAAATACTTGATGTATAAATGTTTTGTAAATTTTACTCTCATCTACATATGTATCACAATTCGAAACTCATCCGAATGCAAATTTTTGTATATTTAGCAACATTGTACGATTGAAAGAGTTCATGGTAATAAAGCGTAGGAGTGGACAAAGCTAGTAATTTAACATGTAAATTAATTTCGAAATTGCATAGAATAAAGGTTTGCATGCGAAATTCATGGAATTCCCTTATTTATAGCCGCATTACATTTTGGAAACCGCGTGACTGCCAAATACATATACAGGGTGTCCAAGAAGTACCACGACAAACTTGGGAGAAGGTAGGTGGGGGGAGGGGGCGGCTAATAAGCAAATGTTTTTCAGGTAAAAGTGTCACCGTTTTTGAAATTTTGCTATTTTTTTTTAATTAAAAAAAATCGGGCCTTTTCATGCATTTTCTTTAACAGCATGTAAATTAAAAAAAAAAACAAAAAAAAATTTACTGTACATGCAGTTAAAGAAAAGGCCGGATTTCCTTCAAATTCTATTGTTATCCGGGAGCTCAACACCTACCTTCTCCTTAAGTTTGTCGTGGTACTTCTTGGACACCCTGTATACGTACTTATTTTAGGTGGATAAAGCATGTGAACATATTTGAATTTTACACTTATTTACATAGTGTTTTATTGCACCAGCTCTTGCACGGCAAGCGCTCAGAGTGAATGCAATACATACATTTACATACAAAAAATCACACCAACGCAACGACCTGCGTGCTTCTGTCTGCATATGTGTGAATGTAGATGTATTGCATCAATTGTATAAATATTCATTGCATCAAACACGAAATTACGGGTCATAAGCTTTAAAACCAAAACTCATTAAATAACAAACGGATACTTATTTACACATACATACATATATATAATATTATGTTTATACGTACCGCCATTTACCATCCAAAGGCAAACCTGCTAGCTATTTGACAATTTTTTTATTTCTTAACATTGCACACTATACATACAAGTTATCACCAGCTACTCCAACTGTGCGCTATTGGCAACGATTCCCATACCACCCGGCTAATCCGCTTATGCCGAAGATTGAAAACGAAAACCTGCATCCAAGTTCCACGCTATCATCACATCACCTGTTTCTACGTGACTACAACAGCAACAATGGACAGCAAAGGTTAGTTTAAGATATTTGTAGTTATCATAGTTTAGTTCTAATAGTAAGCTCTTTAAAGCAAATACGACTTCGGCTTTGATAAAATAAAGTATCCAAGGCAAAGTACCACCAAACCAACGGGATTTGTTTGCACAAGGACAAATTGGTCAGAACGTCATGGCAATAAAGCAACAAATGAAATAAACTTTATATGTAGCTTCTCACGCAAAAAAATTTTATAGAATTTGTTCGCAATTTTAAATTCAAAAAGATATATATTTACTGAACTGAGAGTTTGTTGCGAGGCATATTGGTCGGAAGGGCCATGTTTTATGCGAAAAATTAGAACTGTTACGATTTTAATAAAACTGTAGGAACAAAGTCCTAGTATTATTGTCGTGCTAAATCCGAATATGCCATACCATTTATAGTTTATCAGTTGACAGCTATCAAATGAACTGTCAATTCCTTTAAAAAATATTAAAATATTTTTAAAAATCCAACTGGTTAGGATTTTAAACAAGCTAGCTATGACCTTTATGTCAAATTAAAACTATTACAGTTTACAACTATCAATTGGACTGTCAATTTCTCTATAGTTCTGAAAATCTTTTTTAAAATGCCACTTATTTGGTTTTGAGACACGATGATCACGAATATTATGTTGAGTTAAAATTTTGACAGCTGTAAAATAAAATGTCAATTTCTCTAGTAATAAGGAAATGTTACCAAAAATTAAACCTGCTAAGTTTTAAACCTCATTGGTATTGAATTGTATAATAAATTTGAATATTTTCGGCGAACAACTGGCAAATCAATTCTTATTTTCTTTAAAGTAAGAAAATCTTAAAAATTGGCCTTTTTAAGTAACTTTTCCTGACAGTTGATTAGCAAAATAAATTATGTATTGTATTAAAGGGGACATATTTAAAATGCGTTTAGAATTAAATTATTAAATATTAACGGTAGTTATAATATTAAAGTGTGTTTGGCAGACGGTTGAACATACGTTCATGGGGGGTAGTTGGGGCCGTTTGCTATATGTTCAGCAAAAAAAATTTTACCTAGGCTCTAATGGGTTTTTCAAGATTTTTTTTATACGAAATTCGTAATTTTAAAAACTTCAAACCTCAATAGCTTTATTTAAAAACTAGCTGATACCCGCGACTCCGTCTGCGTAGCTTACTTCTTTTCCATATACTTACAGCAGATTTTTAAATATAAAAATGCAGCTTTGGTGATTTTAAAAACAATGTCCCATAATCGCAGTTAAGATGAAGTCGACTCTAAAGTTAATAGCAGTTTTTCGTCATGATTTCTAAAAGGATATCTGTCAAAAGTAGCTGTAACTGACTTAAGAGTCAACTTAATCCCGACCATGACAACGGGCCTATGTTTTCACACCGTTAAATTCCATAAAAAAGCATTTACTACACATAGTTTTAATTCATTTGACTTTTTTGCAAATATAGTATTCGTATGTAGCGTACCTTTCTAATATCATCAAAATCGGACCATAAATAGGGATTTTCTGAAAAACTCGACTCTAGTGCCATCTAGCGCATTCATTTTACGTAAAAGAATTTCTGGCCGCACTCCCAGTATACGTTTCTAATTTCATCAAAATCGGATTGTAAATACAGATTTTATAAATATCTCGACTCTAGCACCACCTAGCGGATAAAATATATCCTATATCCATGCTACGGGTCCAAGGAATACTGTCCAAATTTGGTTGAAATCCGTTCATTAGTTTTTGAGTGAAATTTTAACAAAGAAAACGGCTAAATTTTTATATATGTATAAATCAGGATAACTGCTTCCTCATACCATCAGGATACCAGCTTCAGGATATCTGCTTCATCAGGATACCAGCTTCTCAAAGAAAATATATTTTTTTTAATTTCAAATATATTTAATGTTTTCAATTCAACAAATTTACAAAAACTCAATTCTTACAAAATTGACTACTGCTTAAATACTTTTTGAAAACGAGTTTTTCAAATAGTTGCTTACTTCGTTTCTTCAAAAAATATTTAAGTAGTTTTTTAAAAATATGTATTTCAACCCAACAAACCATATAACCGATCATTTATTAACTTCTCAAGTATTATTATTAACTTATATAAAGTAGATAAGAAAACTGCCACATTGACGCCATATTGGATTTTTTATTTTAAATTTTCATAAACTAATTTGAAATTCGTAATGAGGGAACTTAAGAACTTCTAAGTACCAAATTTTATGAAAATTCAGCAATCTTTTAAATACTTGGACGCCATATTGTATTCGCTATTTCAATTTTTGAAAATTTATTTCAGACTTATTATAACACGTTTGAATAAAGAATATATTATATTACTCCTTAGTGTTTTAGTTCATTTTCTATTCTTTGGAAAACTTGCCAAAGTTGGTCTAATGAAATAAAAATGGCCGCTACTCTTGTCGGCGCTATTATGCGCGTACATAGATTATTAAAGCACCCTTTGTATTATTATTTGGTAAAAAATGGAGCTCTTGCTCGGTCCTGCTCATTAGTTATACCTTTTTTAAAAGGATATATATTTTCCGAAAAGCAAGCCATGTTGTTAAATTATTGATAATTTAGCAACAAATTTTTTTATGCAATATCTCACGTGAAATCATCATTTTCCGTATGTAAGAAGTAGCGCCAACCCTGCAGTTACTTTTATAATTGAAAGTTTCAATAATTAAATTATTAAGAAAGATATCAAACATAACGGTTAGAACATGGCTTTATTCCTGCTAATTTGCCACAATTTTCATAAATACATTTTTCGAGTAAAACATGGCCTCTCAGACCATTGCGCGAGGTTGGAATTCGACCAAGTCTACTCTGCACAAACCATCAGAAGGGAGATTCTGCTATTTGCGGCCATTATGGCGGGATAAGACTTTTGTGTGAGAGAATAAAAGCCTTTTTTGGAGCAACAGTGCAGCTTTCGTCTTGGAAAATTCTCCGTTGATCTGACTTTCAGAATTTCAAAATCTTCGATTGCAATGAATAATCTTGTTAATGTAATAACTCGTTGAACCACAGACTGGGTTGGTCCCCATAAAAAGCGAAGTTTACAATTGCCCTTCTTGTTTGAAAACTTACCTTGAGCAGATTTTGAGTAATACAAATTTTCATCTTTAGTGAGTCCTAAAAACAGCCACCTGATTTCAATGTGTGGTCTTTCTAAAATTCCGTCGACCTAGAGTAGCTGCTAATAACTCATTTTCAACCCCTCTAAATAGAACGTCACTCTTCATAAAATGAAGCATAATTAAAACAGAAAAATTGTGGTAACACATAAAATAAATTAAAACAGAAAACTTGTGGTAACACATATTTTTTAGGCTTATTTTTTGGCATAAAAATTCGATGTATAATTATTATAAAACTCGTATTTCAAAACTTAAAACCAAAAGGCATGCACTTTATTACTAGCCTGTCTGACTATGTTACTCGCACGCCATGTCGTATGAGTTATCTATCAACATCAGTCCGGCTCCTTGCTCCGTCTTTGAGTCTGCGTTATAGATGGATGATACCATTGTAAACCACTGGAAACTTCGAAACTTATTTTTTCTATAAAGAAGCCATTTCACGTGTATTCAAGTCCCAAAGCGCCGCACGGTGTTTCGACTAAGCATATGGAGGTACATAGGTGGAAGAAATAGTAAACGTGAACCAATTTCGCTGAAGCTTAACTTGTGGGATTTCGATCAAATTTTTTTTTGTTACTCTCTCTCTCTTTTATAAGAAAAACCTAGACATAAAATAAGCGAAGATTCTCCCCTGAGGATGCTAAGGAGTTTTAGCGAAACGTAGGGCAAGCAGTGAAGGGAAAAAACGTTGTTTTTACTTGCACTAATAAACAAATATGCCAAAAAAGCTCATCCAATAGAACAAAAAAATGTTCTTCGTTCGTTTTTTATAAAAATATAGCTTATTATACAACTAAAGCCATGTAAATCAAAACTTCAAACTCTGGAAAAAATAAGGAAAATTTAGCAAATTTTCATCAAACTTTTTAATTAGATTTGTGCGTTTATTTGATTACTCGAGCAAGTTGAATAATCAATTGCTCAACTACTCAACTATTCGATTAACCAAAATTTTGATTACTCAAAACGAGTATTATACGAATAATTTAAAAAATGATTATTCAAAAAACTGTTCATTTTATTCATTTCTGTACATTAAGTTTGCTCTTTAAGTTTTGTTAAAAAATATATAAAAAACATACTTCAAAAGCCAAGTAAACTGAATCAAAATGAGACTGTCTTTAAAAATTTACATATATGGTCCATCCAAATATTCTTTTT
Source organism: Rhagoletis cerasi (assembly GCA_029783565.1). NCBI lineage: Eukaryota > Metazoa > Arthropoda > Insecta > Diptera > Tephritidae > Rhagoletis > Rhagoletis cerasi. Next base: position 10,469 of record JAPVRG010269221.1, read on the forward strand.
AATACATATGGGATTAACCGTTTTATTCAAAGATATGACAGGCAATGGCAAACCTACCAGTGTATTTCTGCCATGAAATACAGCTTCTCATAAAAATACAATCGCCGTTCGGAGTCGGCGTTAAACTGTAGGTCCCTCCCTTCTGCACCACAAAAGTGCAAAAGTGTGATTTTGTGAAAAATACAAAGTTAGAATTTTTACTCAGTGATCCATAAAATCTACATTTCTTATCCGATTTGGATGACCTTGGACTCAAAATTTACTGCAATGATTTATCTTTTACACAAATTTAAAAAAAAAAAAATTTTTAAATTTTTGTTATTAAAAATAAGCATCTAAAAAATGTGTACTTTTCAAAAATGAGAGAAAATTTAATTTTTTCGACTTTCGTCGCTAGTAACAGTAATAATTTTTATTTAAATCTGCACAAGTTAAATATTTTTGCAATACCTTTCGATATTGGCAAATAACTGCGAAAGGTACCAAAAAACACGTTTTTCGAAAAAATTTCGAAAACGCTACTTTGAAAAAAAAAATGGGTTTTGTTTTCATATTCAGTGACCCAAAGTGAGCCTAGAAAATACTTTTTTACAAGGGTTAATTTTTCGTGTAAACTAGTGTTGTTATTATTAAGTAATTTTTAAACAAAAAAATGAACAAACTTCAATACCCCTATACATACAAATTTAAAAGGACAATTGGTTTCTTCATGATCCAATGATCAGAACTAAACCAAATTAGTATGGGACCACCCCTTTTCGATAAAATAAAAAAGAATTTTCTAAAACGGTTCACCTGGTTCAAAGATATCCAGCAACATACGATGGGAAAAATGTAAATAGGGAAGGGACATTTTAGCAAGTGTTGGCTATTTGCATTTGTTTAGAAAATGTTTTTTATTTTTTTATGAAAATATGTATGTAGGACATTTTTGAAAATTGGACGAATTTTAACAAATGTTCATCAAAATTTTAAACTTTTTAATCAGATTTCTTAGAATCCTTTTGGGTATGCAGTTTTGTATCCCATTAAATTCTAGTATAACAAAGTACAAGTTTCAGGTACTGGGACTTACGGTTGATTTTTGACAATTTATAATAATATGATATACTAATAAGGGTTTGAAAATAAGAAAAGCAAAAATGTTACACATCGGCGTATTTATTTTTAGTAAATACTCGTATAGTTATTTTTATTTTTAATATGGAAATTTGAAGGTGTTAGTAATTTATTTATTATTTATATAACATATCATACATACCTCAACAAAGCTTCTACCAACAGCCTTAAGTCTGTATAACAAATTTTGTACTTTCACTTTGCAACTTAATGGAATTGCCATTTTACTCATCAATGTAAAACAGGCATTTAATTAAATTTATTTTCTTGGAAGACTTAATTCACTTAGAAATTTACATAAAATTTATATACTGCTTAACGCAATGAAACTACTTAAATTAGCTTTTGAGCGGCAATATGTACGCAAATATAACGTAAAGCTCGGGCCACTTCCTTTTCTAAACTAGTTTATATACAGATTTGTCCTTATATTTGCAAATCACACAAAACCTCTACATTACACGAACATATTTATCATCATTTTTATTTTGCCCTTTTTTACTGTAGCTATTCCTTTGTCCTTTCAAAATTTATTGTTTTGCTATTTTTTAGTTTTACTTCCCACTTTATATATGTACCCTGCAGTGAAAAATTATCAATTGTTAAAAATAACCAACTTTTAGTTAGCTTTTTTTGCGAGATTTCTATAAATACCTCACTTTTAATTAGCTACGACAAAACCAACTTAAAAGGAGTTGTAAAGTCATGCAGGAGTCATGCAGACGTAATCAGAAGTTTACTTTCATTCAACAAGTTTATATTTAAATATCCTCATACAAAAAATACTTTGAATGCACCTTTTTCATGCACTTCACAGATGCTTTTTCGAATTCAGGACAAATAAAAAGAAGATCGAAATTTTATATTATCATTTTGATGTTATGTCTGACGGAAT
>JAPVRG010269230.1:0-11210 GCA_029783565.1 Rhagoletis cerasi
TTGCACAGGCGTATGCCGTCGATAATGGAGGCGTGATTCAGCTCATCGGAGAAAACGGCATCATCTGGTGTGAGTATAGCTTCAAAGATGCCAGCATTTGCATCGAAGCAAGATGCATACAAGATCGCATCCTCTCGTCTATGAAATTGTGCGATCTTCTTCTCCAGTTCCTTGTGTATCGACTGTGTGCCGCATATGAAGCGCACTGAACTCAATCCGGCGCCATATCTATCGAGCAGCTCTTTGCTGTAGTTAATCACTTCGGGATTGTTCTGGGAAGTAAATGGAAAAATTTATAAAATATTTTATGAACGAATTCGTTATAGAGTATTTGAAATAAGGAGCATTTTCTTCAACAATATTTGACCATCTGTGGGGCGCACTTGACCTAATTGGTAAATGCGACTAATTTTTTGTCCGTAAGATAACATCTGCTTAAAACTACATACATACGTAAGTCCAGCTTAATTTAGTTCGGCAATTTGTTTCTTTCAAGTGTGGTCAGTGGCTAATTTATTCCGAATCATCATCAGCGTAAAGAAGTCAATATTTATGACTAGCAAAATGAAAAAGTGTGTGAAAAGAAGTGAGGTGGTCGAATTTCGAGAGCTTGGCGATACTGGTCATTATTATTAGGGCATACAAGCACAGAGAGCTATCGAGGTCTACTGCGCTAGCCTTAAAGGAGTCATTCCAACCTTAAGGTCTGTCACTTAAAAAATCTCTTAAATGGATGTTGCTTACATTTGGACAGGCGAAACGTAACGTAACTCAACATCGTCGAAGTCTGTTTAAATTGGATTGTTGTTAAGTTAGGTTACGATAAGTTAAGTTGCCATAATCAAGCCTTTAGGCTATTTAGAAAATTAACCAAGGAGGTGACATGATGGAGACAATATTCGTTCTCTAAGGTGTATAAGTCTAAGGTTACTCATGCGTGGGCAATCACTAGGGTGATTGGCTCGGTTTTTTAAACCGGTTTTCCTCGGTTTTTTCATAAATTTTTTAGCGGTTTTTTTTAAATCATGATTTTTCGAATATCGAATAGACCGGTTTTTTTACCTCCAAACCCGGTTTTTTTATTTAGATTGTAAGGTTATAGATTTTGAAGAAGAGTCGAAATGCGGCAGCATATCAATTCATTTTACATCCATTATATTCTTATTGAAACGGTAACCACTAGAAAACGGCCGAACCTCGATTTTTAAGGCCGAACCGAACCGAACTTCGGCCAAAGCCGAACCGGAGCCGAACCGGAGCCGAACCGAACATTTTCAAGGGCCCAAGTAATAAACAACCAATGACTTTTTAAAAATGTAGTATTCTTATTGATAAAAAAGCAAAAAAGGTACATACTTAAGTTTCAATCACATAAATTTCAGCAATTAACATAAACTTATATAAGTATTTAAAAAAAAACATAAAAAACTTGTTATGGCACGTGTACATATAGTAATAATTTAATACTTAATATTCGGTTTAAGTTCGGCTTTTTTTCTGCCGAAGCCGAACCGAAACCGAACCGAACTTTTGTGGCGAACATGGCCGAAGCCGAAGCCGAAGTTCGGTCATTCTCTAGTAACCACAAAAAGATTATCAATTGGCAGCACTGAAAAAGTGAGAAGCTTAAGGCGAATTTACTACACTTGTACAAAACAAAATTACAAAAAGCACACCATTTTGACAATCAGTACAAATTGAAATCAGGGCTCTGGGGGTCCATTCTCGTTCTGCGTTATCGTGAAGTGAAAAGTACTTTCACAAATTCACACCGAAATAAATGCGGTGTTAAAGTGAAAAAACTTGCCACTTCACCATAACGCAGAACGAAAATTGACCCCCTGGTAACACCACCTTATATGAATTCGCCTTGGAACAACGGTTTCAAACGTTTTCCAGTTGGGTTTGGTTTACCACAAGCTAATTATAAAGCGAAATAAATTTGCAGTGAATTAAAATTGGATTAATTTAAGCAAGAAAAAAACGCAACAGAGGTATTTTAGAAGATTTTGTATATTTAGAAAAATGTCAAGCCTTATAAAAACTAAAGAAAAAATAGATTGGTTGCAAAGCATTTAAACAGCATTTAATTTTTAAAAGATTACTTTAATAGAAATATCATTATTTAGTTACATGTCCTTTTTTTTACTTAGAACAAATATTGAATTTTTTGATGAGATCTCATTTTCTTTTTTGTTTTAAACTTGAAAAAATTTGAATTTGTTTTGAATTTATAATGTTTTTAAATAAACAGCTTAACTGTAGCTATTTTCGCTTATTTTTTAGCTGGCCGTAGATATTTTTATTTATATAACGATGGGTTAGTGCGAACTTGTGTTAAGTTCACATTTTGTCGAAAATGAGTTAACTGCATTTTCTGAAGCCTTAGCATGTTACCTACCTAGTCTGCATTTTTTAGAATCGAGTTATCAATAATGGCGGCTCTATTGGCAATGTAAATATGGCTATTGCGTTCACAAGCTATAGCCTCTAAAAGACAAAATATGCTCTCCTGAAAAATTTCAAATTTGTCACTTAACACAAGTTCGCACTCACCCATCGATAAGGTGTTAAGAGGCTGTCAACTACTCAAAAAATCCGGTTTATCCGGTTTTTTCCTGATTTGAAAATTAAAACCCAGTTTTTTTTAAATTGCCATTTTTTCGAATAATTCGAAAACCGGTTTTTTAAAAAAGTCGAACAATCGAATATCCTAGCAATCACGCAGAAGGTATTTATATGGTATGTTATTTCCACCACCTGGCCACAGAGCCTACACTCAGAAAAATTTGATCAGATTTTTTCAAACAGAGTCGTTTTCGGATTTTCCACCACGGTACTATTTTCATACATATGTAAACATTTTAATTTTCAAATGGCTATAACTCTTGCACTTTTCGTCCGATATTGAAATCGTTTCAGGTCACTGGCTAGAGTTTCTTCTACTAATCTTGGCCCTATTTACATATGTAAATATTGCAATATTTCTACGCAAATTTTTACTTAATTTATATGTTTTTTTTTACTTAAATACACAAAAAGCGTTTAAATCAGTTTTTCAGCAAATATATTAATTATTATTTTTTATACTTTTTCGTAGGGATTTTCGCATTTAATTTGTGTTTCGGAATTTGTGATAGCAAAGACCTTTCTGACTAAACTTAAGTATTTTCTGTTGATTTCTTTTGATTTTTCAGATCAATAAATGCCTTAAAGATGTTAAAAAATCTTGGAAACAAAATTATTCACACGCTTGGCGTTAATATTTACCTGAAAATTAAAGTAAAGTGCACATCTGGTTGTAATGTATGAGGAGTTTATTTCGAATAATTTAAGTAATTTGAATACTAATCATTTAGTTAATAATTAAAATAATACAGTAGAGCTTCCTTATAGTGAATTCGCACGGGACCAGAAAATTACTTCACTATATAGAAACTTCATTATAAAGAAATCGTGAATTTTTTCAATTATTTTTTTTTTAAATCAGCAGTTTTTCATCCTCAAGGCAGCCAAATCCGATAATGAAGACAAAGAGGTCTCTCTTAGTTCGATCCTGCATGCCATCTTTTGAAAATCCTGCCTTTCTAAAAGTGTTCACAATTGTTTCTGGTTTGCATAGACGTTCCATACCGTGCTTAAATTTCGATAGGCTTGTAGTAAATCTATGGCCATAACAGGGTTTCCATCCTCCATTTGCAGAAAAAACTTCACTGCATAGAAATTCATTATAAGGAGACTAAAATACACTAAAAGTTGAACGAAAAGGATGTGTACTTAAAATCAATTCATAATACGGGAGCTTCATTGTATAGATGATCACTATAGGGCAGTTCGACTGTATTTTGGCGCTTACACTTTTGCTAAGTGTTTGGCTGAGCTACTCCTCCAATTTGATGTTGTCACACAAATGGACGGACCTACAATTTAACGCCGACTCCGGACGGGAAATGATTTTCATGAGAAGCTTTTTCAAGGCAGAAATACACTCGAAAGCTTGACCTTGCTTGCCGAGAAACGACCAATGTTAGAAAAAACCTATTCTAATTTAGATGTTGCTTGGGCCACGGAATGAACCCAGGTCTTACGGAGCGGTAGTACGCACCTCTAACCACTCAGCCACAGCGGCTCTTTATGGTGGGTTTAAGAAAATCACTTTGTTTAAAAGATTCAAAGAAATTTTATTCAAAGTGAAAATTTGAAAACACATTCAAATGTTCTGGCTACAGCTGAGTGTGTAGAGGTGCTTGTTGTTATTCATTAGGTGCCAAGAGATCCTAGGTTCGATTGCCGTCTGCCTCAACATAAAGTTTATAATTTTTTTTTTGGTGTTTACTATTATAAAAAGGCATATGTGAAGTGCAAGCCGAAAGCGTATTCGAACGAAAAAATCTCCAAATAAAAATCTGTTTAAAGTAAACAAAAGATCGCTTGGCGCCAAATTAGTTTGAAACAAACAAGATATAATTTTTTTCTCATTTTCTAGTCCGTCTCCTCAGTAAATCCAATTTTACAATGACGGTATCTTAACTTGCAATTTTCTGTCAGGTATCCATTGATAGTTTATAGTCGCAAGAACTGAAAAGCGCATTCTAAATTATTTTTTTAAAATTTCATTACATGCTGTTTTTAAGTAAAAAACCAAATTTGTTCTTCCCCTCATCAATTAATTATGGCTTTGGTAACATTGAGTCTGTGAATTTGATGACCCCGATGATCATTTACGAATGGTTTAAAGACGCTCAGATGACTCCCGAGCTCTCCTCTTTTCATGTTGCTAAGGTTGGCAACCTTTTTCTCAATGAGTATGACTTGAGGCGGTATGTCTTTGCTGATTCCAAGCGCCTCTGTTGGAGACGTGCGCATGGCTCCTGTGATGGCCACACAGACCAATCAGTAGAGCTTACTCCGAGTGACTCTGTAACTTACTTGTTTGGCTTTTGGATACCAGGCCAGTGCTTATACTTATTATTGGTTTTACCACTGTATTGCGTAACCAGTAAGTCAATTTCGGTGATATTCCCCAAGTTTTACTATGAAGGCATTTACAAGCATAACATGCCTTTGCGGCTTTCTTGGTAACAGTTGTGAGATATGAGTTCCAGTTGCAGCTTTTATAAGTATAAAGAAATATACACAGGCCTATCTGTTTACACTTCAATATCCTTAAAAATTACTTAAGTTACGCTATGTATATTTCTGCTTGATATGCATGTTAACGTTCGTATAGTGGCTTGTCTTGGGATGTGCAGGTCTTCCTGACCATAAAATTTAATTAGTTTTTCTTAGGTTTTGGGTAGAAAAGAGCTGGTGCTAATTAGTCTATAAGATTTTATATTATCAAAGTTGTTCCCCACTTTGGATATGAATAAAACTAAACTCCGTCCATGATATTGGTAAGGGAAGATTAAGACTCGCTCTGAATATCCTGATTCAGGCTCCAGATGTCTTTAAATCCTGCCCTCTGCTGCAGCAAACATTGGTTAAGACCATTTGGATAAAAGTATTTGTATGCACTAAAAGTTGAAATGGCCAATAGTAACTTTTCCTTATTGACAATACAGTTTGGGTCTTGAGGAATAAAACTTGGGGGGTGGGGTTTAAACAGAAGCCAATCTACCTGTATTTTCCGGGGTGTCAGTGTAGGTTCCACCTGCTTTCTTGAGAGTGCATACAAGGTGCTCTAATGGCAGTAAATTAAAGACCGTCAAAAATCATTAATCTTTTGCGAAGGAAGTATTTCGATTAGTTCAGTAGAACCCGAAAAAAACACATTTTATTTTTAGTTGGAAAACTATACGGACAAATTCAACTTTTTTTTATGGATCACATGAGGTCAACGAACTTCCGTAACCCCCTCCTCGAGACAAAAACATTGGTGTATCACACTTTAAAATCCGACTATAAATGCCGAAGGTATGAAGAAAAATGTAATTGGGCGACTACTAGGGTTGTCCAAAAAAAATAAATTTTTTTATTAAATGCTTTTCAAAAACACTTCATATGAGGGGCTGTGCGGCGAACTTTTTTTTTCGATACGGTCTAATACATATGTACATATATGCATACGAGTAAATTGTGAAGAATTCGATATTAAAAATGAAAAGTTTTTTAGTTCATTCTTGAAGAACCCACACGTTGATATATCAATTAAATTCTCTATATTCATAAGTACATACCGCCAAACCGAGATAATTGTTGGCGCAAAAGTTCAAAATGCGCTTATGTGTTCCCTCCACTGTGATCTCGGTGCTCTGTGAAGAGGTGATAATACGTTCCATCTTGTAGGTGCCTGCATCTTTTATATTCGTAATTTGTGTATTCAGAATATCACGGAATTGTGAGAGTGCAGGGCGTGCGGCTGAAGTGGCGACATTGGATAAAGTGAAGAGACGATGACTCTGACGGAGAATGCTATCAGCGCCTGCGAATCAATTGAAGCATTATTAATAAATAACAATTGCATCGGAATCGAACTACATATGTATGTATATGAAAATTTTGTTTCATATTTGCAATTAAGCATTTTCTTATTCCATCGGCATTTCTATGCTGACAGCTGTTGTTTATTGGAAGACTTATTTGTTAAACTTTTTTGGTTTCTTTGCAGCCATATAGGTATGTATGTACGTATGTAAATAGAATAATTTTATCTCTAGATTTCCGTTCGAAAATAATTATTAGATATATTACATTAGGTCGGGTCGATATCATTGGGTAAAGATACGTATTTCTATACTTAAATAGCGAAAAGCACAAATTCTAACACCACTGGAAGTTAATACACAATTTATTGTTTACAGATTTACATATAATTTATCTCAAAATTTTTCCTACTTCAATTACTACAAAAGACTTTTGAGTATTCATTTTTTTATTTCGGTTTTTTCTCTTTAATTAATTTTTTTTTACCCGATCCAATGCGATGCTTCTGGTTTTTTGAATGTTAATAAGCAAATTCTCAAAGATCTTGTAAAATAACAAAATCACACAACACATTAAATATGTACATATGTATGTATGTATGTATGTACATATATGTACTACGCTGCACACCTCTTAGCAGAACATTCTTCGAGAAAATCGGCATTTTCTTGCTTTTCCAACAAGCAAAAAACTCTTTCCGTTTGCTCAACTAAAATTCTTTGCTACACGACACACCCACGATTACTTTCGCTTCTCGACTGAAGCATTGTCTGGGCGCCAATTCACAACGACCGGCAACATTGCTTGCGCCCATGGAAGCTAACTATACATACATACATTCATACCCTGCAGGGAGTGACGTTAGCTTATAGCTAACTTTAGTCTGTTTACGCGAACACTAGTGCTAACTATTAACTGTATATTTTGTTGGAAAAAAGCTAACTACTTTTGTAGGGCGATGGCCGCAAAAAAGTCATGCATTAAATGTCAACTAACTTGTAACTAACCACTTTTGGATATAAACTATCAATACGAAAAAAAGATTTTTTCAATTTTTTACATGTTCATTTATTTACTTTATTTATTATTACAAACTTCTGATTACGTCTGCATGACTTTACAACTCATTTTAAGTTGGTTTTGTCGTAGCAAATTAAAAGTGGGGTACTTAAAGAAATCTCGCAAAAAAGCTAACTCAAAGTTGGTTATTTTTAACAATTGATAATTTTTCACTGCAGGGTACATACATATTAGCGCGTTTTTTTTGCGACTATTGTTTTTTTTTCGCTCCCACATCGAAATTTTGTGGAATATACCTTAGAAAAAACTCCCTGAAAATTTGAACCCTTAATATTAACATTAAGTACTCGCCCAAGGCGTTCAAAGATTTCCCATATAAAATCCAGGTAAACTTTGATGTTTTTTCTTTAAAACTCTACAGCTCAGAGGCATTTTATGGTATAATCTTGGTCAATGATAGGGTTTCTTCAGAATTGAATGCTCTACAAAAGGGTCCATTGCGCCGTAATCCTAACTCCCACCAGCGCGTTAGTACGGGTCACTAAACCCATTTTTTTTATGAAATTCTCGCTTTTTGGCCCCTATCTCGTAAACAACAACAACTACAGAAAAAATGTAAATTTGTAGTAAATTCAATTTCCACATCGCTAGCATCGATATTTCTTGAGAAATAGGGGGTTTTGAAGATGAGGTAGTGTGGAATTTTCATGGATTATTGAGCTAAATTGTAGAAATTGCGGATTTTTTAGTTTACTTCAAAGCCTAATATCTCAAGAAGTATCGATGTTAGCGATTTGGTGGTATGGGTTTTTTTGTAAAAAATTTAATTTACTGCATATTTGTCATGTACCTTTTTTCTATAGTTGTTGTTGTTTACAAGATAGGGGCAAAAAAACGAGAATTTCATAAAAATATTGGGTTTAGTGACCCGTACTAACGCGCTGGTGGGTGTTAGGGTTACGGCGCGATGGGCACTTTTGTAGAACATTCAATTCTGAAGAAACCCTATCATTGACCAAGATTATACCATAAAATGCCTCTGAGCTGAAGAGTTTTAAAGAAAACATATCAAAGTTGTAGTAATTTTTTAACTACTTTTAAAGTATTTCAATTCCCGGCAGGGTTGTTGTGTATCTATACGTACGCACTAAACTGCCAACTGACCGATCGTTGACAGCGTTTGCTATGAGCGCCCTACAAATAAACAAATTCCACACCCTCTTCAAAAGAGGCACAACTCAAAATTACCCGTTTGCCATAAAACGCGAAAACTATTTTCAAGCACATGGTAATCGTATGGGCAAGGGAGACTTTACATTAAATTTTTCAGCAAATTAGAACAAAATTTTGTTGCAGCTTTTGCTGAAAGGTAAATAAAAGGTCTGTGAGCATTTTTAGCGAATTATTTCAAAAATGACAAATTTTGAGTTGTGCCTCTTTTGAAGATGGTGTGCGAAATATTCTTTGGTTTATGAACAGGCATATCGTTCGTTTGATGGAAGAACGTCATAACTCAAAGACAATGCAAGATAAAAGGCTGCGAATTTTTAAATTATATCCAAATGGATAAAACTGATTTGACTTTTTATGTAATTGATTTTTTTTACACAGCATAATACAATGACCAGCGACCAATTTTGCATACTTAACTAAAGAAAAACAAAGTTTTTCGAATATCACTTTCTTCCAGCAAATGACGACGCATACATATGTACATATATGCACATACACATAAACAGCTGAGTCTTAATTTCTGTGGACATTTGACAAAACAACTTCTCTCAATTGAGGCCATATTCTCTTCAAAGCAGTAATTCCTTGAGTTCTCATATACATATTTTCATTTTTATATATGTGAATGAATATAGGAATATTTACAAATCGCTCGTTTGTTGACAGAGCGTCCTATTAAAAAGAAAAAAAAGCTGAGTGCGAATAGTCCCTAGGCGCGGAAGAAGTGAAACTTCATATTCATTCGCGACCACATCTTCATGTTCATCTTTATATATATCTTCATCTTCACTTTCATCTTCGTCTTCACGTTCAACTTCATCTTCACCTCAATCTTCATCTTCTCCTACATCTTCAACTTTAACCTCCTTTTCCTCTTCATCTCCAATCTTCATCTTCTTATTTCTCTTCTTCTTATCCTCATCTTCCTGTTGCTTATCCTCTGGATCTTACTCTTCATCTTCTTCTTCAAGTTCATCATCATCTTCTTCTTCGATGCTGACTCCTTCTAAAACTTTATCTTCACCTTCATCATAATCTTCGGCATCATCTTCATCTCCATATTTTTCTTCCTGTTCATGTTAATTTTCATTTTCATCTTCATCTTCATAGTCAGCTTCCCCTACATCACCAATCTTTATTTTCTCTTTATCTTCATCATCATCCTTCTTTCAGCATTATCTTCATCTTCAACTTCACCTTCATCCTCATCTTTACCTTCATCTTCACCTGCATTCATCTTCATGTTCAACTTCTTCTTCGTCTTGATCGTAATTTCTTAACCTTCATTTCCATCTGCATGTTCATCTCATCTTTACCTTCATCTTCTCCCAGACTCAGGATCAGTCGCACTAGACCTCAGTTTTAGCTTACCGTTTTTCAGGCAGAGCTGAACTCCATAATGGCGGCCGCTCAGTGGCTCACAGCTTCCGCCCTTCCAGAACGGTATTTAACTTTACATTTTTACAGCCAATATAAATCTGTAAAATCCAATGGAACAACGTCCAAAGTAGCCATATAATGCAGAAGGACCTTAAACCTGGTAGCGTCTAAATGATCCGTGACTGTTGTATGCGTCGCTGGGCACAGATACATTCCAAGGAAATGCATGTCCGACGAGTTGACAAGGAAGAGACGCAAATAGCCATGGCCAATTCTTCTCAAGACGTGGGCATACCTCTAACTTCCTGCAAATACAGAATAAAGACTAAACTCATCGAGAAGGTAAATACCAGTTGACGTAAAGCGATTTAGAGCTCTCACTCGGGTTGGCCGCTCCTCTCTCAGGTTAAAAGTAGGGGTAATAACCGGACATTGTTTTTTGGCCTCACTTCGAACACTCTCACGCCCTGGCCAGGATGCGCAACCAATTCTTTAACAAGTACTTTTTAGATTAATTAGCCGGCCTGAACTCCGAAAACATTATCGACTTTATATGACATATAAACCGAACTAAGTGGTTCAACTTCTAAGGGAAGGAAGGAAATAAATGGCTTCAGTCAGTGGTATCACAGCGGGCTTTTCCAGCCTACGTGCGCCTCCGTGTCCTTGCATGGTTGCAGCCCCTCTAACCTAACCTAACTAAATTTAATTTCATGGCTGTGAATCATGTAGCTGACATGAAACTTTTTTTACACTCAAAAAGTTTTCAATTTGTCTATTTGCTCTTTAACATATAACATAAAAAAATCCAAATGCCACGTTGAATGAACGACAACAAATCGCAGCGCCATTTAAATAATTACAGTCATCATTAAAGCAAACTGTAACAACCTGTCTGCATTCGAATTTGCATTTGAATAGATCAGAGGCGACAAAACATTTAACAAGTACCCACATATGTACATGTAAACAAATGCACACCAAAGTCGTTGTTTGGAGTTGTGATTGACAGGTTTTCTGCGCCGGTGCAGCGCACTCAAAATGGGAGTGGGCGTGAGGCGGCAGCTACGCTCGAGTGCACACGAGTAAAATATAGTTTATTACCGTTAAAAAGGTGCCAAGAAAATTCTAAAATTTACAAAGCGAAAAAG
>JAPVRG010269247.1:7660-18290 GCA_029783565.1 Rhagoletis cerasi
ATTATATGTAGTTTTAAAATTTTCTTTAAAAAAAATATTTTTTAATTTAATTCTGATGATAAAGTATTTAGGTTATTTCCAAATGAAATTAAAGTGACGTATTTTTCATTTTACATATTTAAATTTAAATAATTCAACATAACTTACATTGATTTAATTTGAAAGATCTTACCTCCAATCGGACTCGAACCTGCGATCTCAGAACCAGAAGCAATAGTCTTCACGCGACGCCACAGTCGACACTTGTGGGAAAGCAATTATTTGCGTTTTAGTTTTGGCTTTGGCATTCCAAAGGCAGACGTCGCTGATCGCATAAGTTGTTCGAAATTGTCGAACTGGGTTAATTTAAGACCAAGAATATCTCAGAATTAATGATTGAAAAGGCGAAATATTTATTTTAATCCAAAAGAGGGTTCATATTCATACTTTAGGATTTTAAATGTGATTGTTAGAGCAAAGAAAGCGTAAAATTTACACCTTTGGAGAATTAATTTGTCTTTAGTATAGTGAAAGTTTAAAACTTGTACCTTGAAAATGTACTGTTTGCAGTAAACTTCCTAAAATTTTAAATTAAAACCTTAAAAGTCTAAAATTTGTTTTAAACCGAAGTAAGGTCTAAAAAATATTCCAATATTTCTAACCGTGTATGAATGTACATACGTATGTATATGTATTTATGTATTTTGAATTATTAATGAAGTTTGCTGTTTCGAAATTTCGCTTAAAATACTAGAAACCTATTTTTTCAATCAATGACGAACATATTTTAAATTTCGAAAATATTAAGTCTTCGTGCCACTAAATTTTGTGTCTTTGTTTCTTTTTTAATTTTTTATAATGCTTTTTCAGACACACTTTTAGTATTAATATTTTGTTGTTTTTTCTTATATGTATATTTTTTTATCTTTTCGTGTTTAACGATTTCATGGACTGTATTGTGTCAGCGTTTTTTTTTTAAATATTTACTACATTAATCTAAATGTACAATACATAAATTCTATACATCTAACTACGTTGTCTTACACAATTACGTGTGTGAGTGTAAATGTTACCGAAGACTTCATTGATGAATATGCTTTAATGTGCGAAAAAAAACTTAAACTTAATCTTAATACCATAAATAAATTTTATACCGAAGTGAAGTTTCTTCAAAGCTCTTCCCTGCCTCTTATTATTTATATATGATCAATGATTTTGGCAAACTGGACTAGATGCGTTTTGACTTATGTATGTATTTAGAGGTTCGCAGAGATTTCCAGAATGCTGTACTTTTCGTACTCGTAGCTGGTATCATCGTCAATACCTTTTGCGAGAGGTTGAAAGTCACCGAAATCAGGTCCCAAAACCCCTAAATGTATATGATTTTCATACATAATTCTCTGCTGAACCTATAAATAATATCTTACCCAGTTTAGTTTGCGGCACTATCTCATTTCTCAGCAGCACACAAAGGCGTTAAAATTATTTGGATTGGATTGCCTTCTGTTCCAGTTCATTTTCATGTGATAACGACGAGCATTCATGTGAGAAAAGTAGGGATGGTCCGAAAGTGTTCAGTAATCCAACTTCACACCCGAAAATACTGATAATTCTCTATATAAAGATATCATTATTAAAACCTTATTCCTGGTCGATATTTTCAACCCATCCCAGAAAATACAGATAAGCTTAGCGCACTTAGAGTCGTTTTCTCGACTGCCTGTTAAATTTAACTGCTGGTTTTAAAGCAGCCGACGTGTTTAAAGGGAAGTTAAATGTAACAACCAGTCGAGAAAACTGCCCTTAGACTGGCAGGTTTCCTGTCCTCTTTGCATTCATAAAGAGCAATGTCGGGTTTCTACAGTTAAACGCATCGACTGATTTATCGATTACATGCATATAACAGGGAGTCGATAACGTCATTAACTATGCTAAACGTGGACTTAGTGTTAAACAGATATGGTTGATTGATAGATAGATAGATAGTAAGGTTAATGCACTGCGACCAGTAGGTCTATTGTGCCCTACGCGCATCACAATACCTCAACCAGCCCCAGAGACTCTATAAATTTCAAAATAGATCTCGGGGTGAAGAGTGGCCACATATGCCCTATGCTTCTTCTCTTCTCCGTGCAACGGCCTCACATTCCAGAAGGAGGTGAGAAAGAGTCTCCGTGGTAGCATCGCAGAAGCGACGCAGGTCACTAGACCAGATTCCTAGCTTATACAGGTGCCCTCTTAGCCTGCAATGGCCCGTCAAAAAGCCTGTGATATTTCTTAATTTATGCTTAGGAAGACCTATAAGTAACCTGTATCTTCTCAGATTGTACCCTCCTAATAGGCATTTTGCCTGTCGCAAACCCATGGTGTTGCGCCAGTGCAATTCCCACTCTAGCTAGCTGGTCCGCCTCCTCATTACCCCCGACTCCCATGTGCCCTGGTACTCATAACAACTGGATATCAAGGATGAGAGAGCCTTTAACGCCGCCTGACTATCGCTTATAACAATTATCCTCTGTCTGCAGTAGTTCCTGCGCAACTTCATCTCAGCACACATACTGATGGCATAGACTTCTGCTTGAAAGATGCTAGGGAAGGTTCCCAGGGGCACCGATAGCTTCAGTCTGGGGCCATAAACACCTGCTCCAATAGCCTCAGGTGTTTTAGACCCGTCCGTATACCACTTAGTGTACTCGCCTGAATGTAGCTCTCCAAAATGGAGGCACTCCAGGTCGCCTTATTTACTGTATGAATCCTAAATTTTCTTTTGAAAACTACTATCCTATTTATATCGTCCCTGGGAGAAAGAACAAGAGGGAGCTGGGAGCCTAGCTTGTCCCTGTTCCTGGATGATAACACCTTGCCTTTCCCAAAGCCCTCTCTCGCAAAGTTAAGGAGAGTCCCGCTTGCAGCCTGTTGAACCGGCAGTGGCTCGAGTTCCAGCATTACTTCCAGCGCTGCGGTCGGGCATGTGCGCATAGCTCCCGTTATGCAAACACATGCCAGCCGTTGAAGCATGGTGAGGTTTTGCCTCACCGTTGCCAGAGTAGTCCTGGAAACCCAAGCCACTGCACCATAGGTTACTATTGGACGCACTATCACGGTGTACATCCATCTTAGGATCCTCGGAGTGCAACCGCAAGACGTTTGCCCACCATGATCGTTCTCGTTGCCTTCGATGTGGCCGCCTCAACATGAGTCTTCCACAGAAGTTTGAAGTGCAGGATAAGTCCCAGATACTTCACCTCTGTGGCGACATTGATCGCGACCTCATCCAAGGTCAAGTACTTCATCCCCTGTAGAGTCCTTCTCTTGGTGAAGGGGACTATAGCTGTCTTAGATGGATTAATCTTCAAGCCTGCATTCGCACACCACCTTTTTGCAAGGTTAAGTCCTTTTTGGACGATGTCGCAGAGTGTTCTTACGAACTTACCTCTTGCGATAATCACTATGCCATCCGCATACCCTTGGCAGCGGATGCCCCCAATAGTGAGTATTTGAAGAAGTTCGTCTACTACCAAGCTCCACAGGAGAGCAGATAATACCCTTCTTGTGGGCAGCCTTTTGTCGTCTGCAGTTGGACGACACTGTCGCCGACCTCTGTTTCGGCAATCCTAGTTTGAAGTATCCTCGATATCCATCAGGTATTGTGCAAACGGCCCTAAGTGTGGTAGAGTATGCCAAGGAAAAGGAGAAAGGGTATTTGAACGGTCACGTTTAAGAATTTGTGATGGAAAAACAGTAAGAGAATGACGGCCTAGAATTTCCGCCAGTAAATAGAGATATTACTTGTTCAGTTATAAGTGCTCCCTTAACCGTCGTCTGCCAACCAGTGCTCCGAAAGTGTTCCGAAAGCCACTTCGCATTCCAAGGTTTTCGTCTAGCGTTCGCTGAGCTGACTAAATGCCTATCTTTCCAGGAATAGTTCCTGAATAGTGCCCTGTCTTGCTAGGCCACCGGCTGTGCAGTTAGTTGCCTGCGATATTGATCTGGTCTGGAAGCCAAATAAGCTTCATAGTGAAATAATCGAATGCAATTGAAACAGAAGTCCACCACTGCCCTATACAATATATGGCCAATACTGACGATCGATCCCGTTATCGAAGGCGTACCATCAGTGCTGTTATTCGGAGCGTCACGGTTCGAAGAAAAAAGATTTCTGAAAGCCAAGCTACTGACGCAATATAAAGATCTGCCCATCAACCTCTTTACCTGTCCAAAAAATATTCAGATCGGTCTCTTCACCAAGGAATTTGGGTTTTGCATATTTTCCAAAAAAAAAAAACAACAACATACCCTTTTCTTATTTTCAATTTACTTTTTTTGTTATTCGGTATGGGCATCGAACTTTTTACGAAAAAACGGCATGAAATAATTAGAAGGAATAATACAGTACATTAAAAACTTAAAATTTAATGAGATATTTAATGATGATTGTCGGAGGTCATTTGAGTTCTCGAAAATTACATTTGCGCATTTAGCAAGTGTTTTATGTATAAACGTACATATCTAGTGAATGTGTATGTACATACATATACCTATAAATATCGACGTCAAAATTTAGAAAGCGCGAAACATAAATGTAGCTCTATAAAAAATATTAGCCTCTTCTCTACGATAAAAAAGATTTAAGCAGTATTTTTTGGTAAATGAAAGTCGCTAAAAATTGCTTCTTGAAAACTGACAAAATTTCGGCATCGACATTTATGTATTTGTGATACATATTGTATGTATTTGTGAAATGAACGTTTAGAATTTCGACGATGCATATGTTGTATAATACATGCGTGTATACATATTTATCTCTTTTTTTTTTGTTCAATATTTTTCTTAAACTCTACATACACAGTTCCATTCAATAGTGGCAATTTTAACATTTGCATATTCTAAGACACATTTTATATTAAAAAAAAAAACCAACGAACATTTTTCGAAGCATAAATTTTCTTGTTAAAACGACATTCGCTATTTTCTTTTCAGTTTCTCGTCTTTGTTCGAGTATGCTTGTTTTACAACACATACATAATTATAATTTTTTAGCACATTCCTTTGTGTATGTGTGTGCATGAATGAATATACAATACATGCAAAGCCAACATTTAATGTTACATACAATTTTCATTTAATGTCACTGCGACAATTGCTTAAATCTTGTAACCTACAAATGTATATAAGTGTATGTAGACGTATGTACATATGAACATAAGTTCATACATTCTGTGGGATCAATAGATGGCCCAGGAACGGACCGTGCTATGAATACGTGCACATACATACAGTTTTTTATAAATTGCTCGTACGAATAATTGAAATCTGAGAATACTAAAGAAAATTATTTAATGCAATGCTTATAGAAGTACATACATATGTATGCACATATGACATATGAGTGTATATTCCTTTAATCCATCGCATCATTGCAGGAGAATTTCATTAGATTAAGTGAGGTTATAGTAACTGTCTAAAAGTGGTGTCACTTGCGTTTAAACATATATGTATATGCAAATAAGGGAAAAGAAGGATATAAGTTGAAAATACGTATGAAGTCAACCGGTTTAAATTATGTACATATGTATTACAAACAACTACCAGGACTGGAAATTTATATCTTGTTCAGCGTTCTCATATGGATTTCTAAAGCACATCGCTGCTCACGCGATCGTCAAGGGAAATTTTATTTACTGATATAAGCTCGACTGTTCTGCTGTAGCCGGCAGCTAAGAGACACCGAAAACCTTTTTGGTCGAAACAAAAAACACCTTGAGAGTTCAGAGCTGCCTGGTTTACTCATAGAAAATATTGAAAGAAATTCATAGATGTTCCAGAATCTTTAATTGAAGTATAATAGATAGTGTCTAACGAATAATTATCCTCCAATCATCGAACCATACTCGAAAGAGATCCCTGGCTTGGTAAAATCTGTTACTAATCCAACAGAAGATCGGCTTGACGGCCGACAAAAATGGAGGAACCTACAGTTCTTCGCCGACTCCAAACGACAAATTGTTTTCATCACAGACACGGAGGCTTGACATTGCTTGGCGTGGGGTGACCGCTACTAGGAAAACACTCGTCTGCATGGCGCTATCGATGATTTTTAGTCACTATCGACAGTCATGATACTATTTAATTGGAAGTGACACTGAACAAAACGTGCGGTAAAACGAAAGATCTAGTTTTTTTTACGTGGAAGAAAATGCGTAACACCGTCAAAAAAAAATTGCCAGAAATCAACGGTATTTCGTAGACATTTCAAAATTGCACTTTACTAGAATTAAATGAGCTGCGAAGCCGCAAACTTTTTCAATAAATTCTGAAAAAACGGGTAAGTTTTAATCTAACTTTGTTGATTTTGTTTTTAGTTTTTTTTTCGAAATTTGGATTTATATGGTTTTTGTTAGACAATGAACTATACTTTTGTAAAAAATAATCAAAATAAAAATAGCCCGGGTGGCCGCATCATTTTGTCGCAAGGGGTATATGGTTAAGTAACGATAGCGGTTGTTTAGTGTCAATTCTTCATACACTTATACATATATAAGTTGTAGCTTTGCTATTAAAATCAAAAAAATATTGATATGATCTTAAAGTGTGTAATAAGTACAAAAATCTATTGTATATCGTTATCATTAATTCAACCACTGTTACTATTAAAATGATTTGAAAAATAAGTTTTTGAATGCATTCGTTCGTTATTAGATTTCGATAGTACTATCGATAGTATCGATAGTTTTTTTTTCAAAACATCGAAAACCATCGATAGTGTGACAGCATTAGGATCACGTCGACGCCTCTCACTGCCTGGTTCTTTGACATGCCTATAACAAAGTGAACGAAATATCCCGTGAGATGGCTAGACACGCTCCGGAACTGAGTTGAATAACTCCCTACAGACACCGATTTGTTGGTTGGTTGGTTGAAGTGGTAAGTGTTACAACTCCAATTAGCTTTAATACGTAGGTTTTAAAAGCAACAGCTCGCAATTTAACCTTAAAAGAAAATACAACAAGCAAACAGCAGAAGCTGGTTATTTCTCTCAAATCCAGTCCGATGAGTTTAAGCAGCTAAGAAGTTTCAGCGGATTAACATCACTTATGTCTGTCCTGAAATTGGTAAATTACAGCTACGACAAGAAGTGTTGTGTTCCAGTCCTAGTCTTGAAGCGTGGGTTCCCAGAGCCCAGCGCTCTGTGAAAACGGCAGTTAGTCGAGACAAAAACTTCCTGATTAGTTTGATGTTAAATGCAGTGATTTTGCGCAGTAGGTGTGTCACAGACTCCTACTACAGGATAAACAGTATACAGAAGATGCACCACGTACAAATTAAATTTTTTTCCTCGGACGTAATATTACGACGCGGACCAGAGCAGAGAAGTTAACATAACATCCACTATGAATAACATGACGACCCTCAACAGAGCAGAGGAGTTAAAATCGCGTCCACTATGAATAAAATAAAGTTAAGATTTCGCCAACGAAACGAACACATCGTGAAGGAAAACGAAGTTAGTTAACATCTTGTCGTCATAGCGACGAGTAAATTAAAAGCGTCAGTTGAGTGAAAATACTGCTAAAGTAACAAAGGCAGCGCCGCTTGTGATGTACCCTTGCTTTCCTCACCGCTCGTGCCATAAATTCAAATTGGCTTGCTATTCGACTTGCGTCGACTGTATACTGTTTATTCTCTGCTCCCACTACTGGGTTGTAGGTCTTTCCACCTACTGTTAGCCACCTTTTGCAGCGCTGAGAGATGCGACCCTCGATATGGCCCGGAGGCACAAACACCCCTGCCGCCACTGAGATACCGGTTTCTGGCTAGTTCGTTGGCCATCTCACTGCCCGGCACCCAGATCACTGCAATGACATGTCTTTCAGCTGAAGCCGTAACGTGCTCTCTGCACTGTTCTGTTATGTCAGAGAAAATAGCAATGCTGGACACTGCTAGCTTCGAGGCTAAAATTATTTCGCACGCCACTTTGATAGCAAAGACCTCCGCCTGAAAAACAAAGGTCGAATTCGGTAGTCGAATAGACTTTTCGATTTGAGCCGTCAATAAAGTTATATGCTTCGAAGCGTTCAATAAAAGCAGTATCCTGCAACTCCTTCCTTGATGGAAACACTAAGCCGAAGCTTTTCTTGAAGAGGAGCGAAGGACAGATGTAGTCAGCTTTTCCGCGAATGCTTAGTTCTTTGAAAGAGTACAGGATACGTCTATGCCCGTACGTACGTTCTTTTCACGGATTCACTTTCCTCGACATCAGGGCAACCGATTTGTGATATACTAAGGAAAATAGGTGAGTGTGCCACAGTGGTAACAAATGACCTGTGGACCAACCGAGGCGACTGTGTAGTCTCAATGGCTTTATGACCGACACTTAAGAAGAAAAGAACTGAATAACTTAAAGTACACTGCGCTTTATCCCAGTGCTCCAACAATGGCGTACACCAACAAATTCTCTCTGAAGAAGTCGAATGAAAAATAGGAGGAATGGGTAGTATACCATTCCCTATGCCAATCACCACCTATCCCAACAAAACGACTTATGCACTCATGAATCTCGCTTTTCCACCATCTTGGTATAAGCTCTTTCTGGTCAATGGTTCGAATATCGACGAAGAATTCATTCTCGATTTCAGATGCCAAATTGACAATTTGGTATAATCCTGCTTAGAGGCATATGCCTCCTCCTGGCACTCCGAGTGTAAATTTGAAAACTTCATACACGTTTCTTAACCCAAACTAACTTAATTACATTTGGTCTTGAAATGTTTAGTGGAAATTTTCTTTACATGCCAAAAGAACACTGTTGATAGGAAGGTATTGTAAAAATATAGAATATAAAATAGAACTTTGCTGATCGGAATTAATTTCTGTACACATTATTTTTCCAAATTTTCGCTTTGCATTCGACATGTCGTATTACGCCATAACATGTATGTATGTATATAGGTATATACGTAAGTGATATTTCAATACATTCTCTAAGCTACTAGCCTGAGAATCCAGTTTTGGATAAATTCTTTTCTTGAAACGCATTCGAAAAAAAAATTTATTTCTTGTAAATACATATGTACATGTGTGTGCATATAAAACATTTTATCATTTGTTGATTATCTTTCTCTGCATTTTTTTGAATATAAAGAGCATATTGCATATTAATTTCTTAAATTTTTTTTCTGCATATGAAACTTCTTGAATTCGGTTACTTACTCTTTAATATTTGCTACTTTCTAACTATTGTATTACAATCAGCTTTTGCATTCGCTTTTCTGTTGAGCATTGCACGTTTTTTATTTTCGACTCAAATTTTGTTTTTTTGCGCTTTCGGGTTTGTTTAGTTTACACATGAATTCCAAAAAATTTATTTTAAATCATGATTTGGTTAATTTTCGGTTATATGCAAGTTGATTCTTTCAATACATATGTATGTACATATATTTTCATTGATATTTTTCTATTGAGTGTAGATTTTTCAAGGCTTAATTGACAATTGTTAAGGAATTTAATTTCTACATGAATTTGCAATTAGCCGTAAGTTCATGTTAAATGATTTACACGAATGTATGTAGGAGTATAGCAGGTCAGAAAAACGCGAAACATCACTCATACATATGCACATTTGCATGCATGCAACCCTGCAGTTAAACTAATTAGTTCTATGCTTTGAAGCTCAACTTTTCCCCATTTCGTCTTTTTCCAAAATTAGCTACTGGTATTTTTTAACATAGAAATTGTCTGCGTAATATCCGTTGCGGTTAAAAAAAAACTTTTATCTGCAGGGTTGGTATGCATCTTTAGTGCAGATGTAAGCACAGTCCCTTATAGAAAAACTCGGACACTGACAAAACTATAGAATAAAGTAGAAACTATTGTTTTTACAACCAAATTTTGTGAAGATAAAAATTGTCGACCATTAAAAAGGCCAACCACTAAAGTTGCCGAAAATCGAATAACTTTTAATTAGTGAATTTTTCTCTTGCAAAAGAAGTCATGCCATTATTTTTTTTAACTAAGCAAACCACTTTAATAAATAAGTATTATAGCTTCAAAAATATCATTTTTAATTTTCTCAAAATGGAGCATTTCAGTGAAATTGTTTTTGCTGAATTTTGACCCCCGTCAAACTTTCCATTGTAATTATTAAAAAGTGGTCTAGGTTTTACGGTAAATATACATACATTATTATTATTATTATTGTTGGGGATAAAGCACCGCGACCTTAAGATCTATTGTGCCCCCTTCATGGATTTATAGTGTGTCTATAAGTCCAGTATCCGAAAGAAACTTTAGTATGGAGCCTAAATCTACGGATTTTAATTCGCCTTTGGTTATCAAATGTTCGCCCAGGTGCCTTTTTCGTTTGTGCATTAGTGCAGGACATTCTTCTAAGATGTGCTGTGCAGTCTCGTTATCCGTCCTGCAAAATCTGCATCGCTCATGGGAGTAAATTCCCAGTTTAGTCAGGTGATAGTTCAACCTGCAGTGACCTGCCAGGATTCCTGTTACAATTCTTAGGTTGTTCTTTGATAAGCTCATACATTCCTTGAAGCGTTTTAGGTTATATGTTCCTAAAAGTGCTTTGGACTGCTCTAGACCTGGTAGATTATCCCAGTAGCAATTTCTTTGAGCCTCTTCCTCTAACCGAACAAGG
>JAPVRG010269250.1:0-11386 GCA_029783565.1 Rhagoletis cerasi
ATTATTCAGTAGTCGTTGTCTAGTTTTTATATTAAAATTTTCAACAGCGAAATATTATATCCACTTAAGTAAGTTTCAAATGTCCAGTTTAAAACTACGTTAAAAAATGACGAGCTTTTCAACAACACAACCAAAAATTGTACCCAAATCTTAAATTGCGCCTAGTTCTTAAATAGCCAAACAATATTTTCTATTTTAAATTATAAAAAGGTCCAGTTTTAAGTGGCCTAAAAATGTTGTAAATCTTCCAATTTTATAAAATTATATCCAGTGGTTAAATTGCCGAACATTTTTGTGCTGTTTTTATATTACCACAAATTTTGGTTAATTATTCAAACTGGCAAAAATTATGTCAGTCCTTAAAATTTATGTCCGGTTTTCGAATTACCAAAAATTGTGTCGAGTTTTTGGATTTCCAAAAAATTGTGTCCAGATAATTTTTGCTTTTCACTTCTTTAAGGAAGACTACATGAAATCTTATCCAAGGAAAACTGAATCTCTTTGTTTTAGGGAGCTGTTGATGGCGTTTTAATTGAAGACAAGTTTAGATATCCCCCTTGAAGATGCATCTCCTGGTGAATGGAAGCTTTTGACCCCGGGGTACTTATCTTCAGAGGAGATTTTGTGGACAGTCGGTATCTATGACCTTATGCAGGGGTACTTAAACTTCATCAATAACTGGTCTGGTACCTGCGGACTTGCTATTTCATGGAAAGACGGAGATCGTCCTTTTACCAAGTGATATAAAATGCCTAATGCACAGCATATCTCGTTCGCTGGCGTTCCACTTGATCTCTCTAATAGGATCAAGTATTTGGACGTGATCCTAGACAGAAAGCTATACTGGAAACGAAATATTGAGGAACGGGAAAAAAACATCAGTTGCTATTTACTGCTGTAAAAGCGCCATGTAGAATATATAGACCCTACATCTCTCTAAAGGTAGTCTAACTATTGGCAACAAGAAACCATAATCAAGCCAATTATGTTATATGGGCCATTTTCTGGTGTAGTTCACTAGAAAAGTTTACTTTAGTCAATACCACTCCCAATCTAGCGCTTATTGCTATGCTTAGCGTCCGAAAGATGCTTCTCCACACACATCCCTCTAAGAGGCGAATGGCAGAGTCGTACTCTTTGGAACAGAGTTCCATTATCACGGATTGGTCCAGGTTAGACGGCAGAGTAAGAGGATATGCTCTCTCAGTAACTCTCTTTGTGTCTCATGTTCAGGCCAGCGGAGATAGCCTCTATAAAGGATGCAGTCGGCTGGATACGCTCGTTTAAAACCGATTAAAGATGTATATATGTATCTACTCTGACAGCCAAGCGGCTAAGCTCCGGGCTCCCTAATGGTACGATCGAAACTGGTCGTTTGGCTTTTCTCTTGATCATCTCGGAGTACTTCCTAATCATGCTGATTTGTGTCCGAGGGTACAGCGAAATTGCAGGAAGTTGCGTGGCTGATGAATTGACTAGGCAGGGCACCCTACTTCAGCAGGATTCTAAGCACATTAACAGGCGATGCTTTCAAATTGAGATTTGAAGAAATTACTTTACACAGCGATTGAGAATTCCATAAACTCGTCCACCAATCGGAAATCCGGCGAGATATAATATTGGACAGTTTAGCACCGGCAGCTCACGCATCTTATTTCTGCATAGTTTTAGGCGCACTATTTGCATTGCAATCCCTTTAAATTTAAAAAATGCTTTCCTTTATTTTAGTGAGGCTATTCTAAATGCCCTTGGCGTGCCAAACAAAATGCGGCATTGCTTTTTAAAAGTGAACACATTTAGAATTCATGCAATGCAAACGGCGCACCGCTGTTGCATATGTAGCAAATTTTGTACCAACGGCAATTCTTCATTCTTTCATTCACTTCAGCAGCATATCGAAATATTTATCCAAACTGCATAGGCAAAATGTTTCAGCGATTGTTGATTTCATCGATTTTTCGGTTTTTTCGCGAGTCGCAGCGAATTTTTCTCACACACACACCCTTCGCGCATGTTTTCTTTTATGTGATGCATCCTCGCGGAAGTGCAAATGAAAATTCAATCGGCGCGTGTCCTTTTGCCGATTTCGCTGCTCTATCCTTCGCACGCACTTTTCCGTGGATGCAAAAAACAGTAGCAGACGGAAAGTGGCATAACACGCCGATGCAGCAGCACAGTGTGTACAAAAAGAAAGCATCACCGGTATATGCAACGCCGTCGGCTGTCATCAATACCCCCACCAAGGCCAACGCCAGCATTATGAAAGCGGCCACCAACTGTTAACCAATACTGCCAAGTAGAGTAGCATTGCATGACGTCGCCCCTGATTTTATTTGATAGCTTGGCTGTTGGAATTCCCTACACAGTTGGTGTCACGACTGTCCTTCGATGATCACTTTTGTTGTTCTGTTTTTCGGTGGACCTTTTTGATTTTTGAGGCCAACATTGCGGCCACCAATCTTCTGGCTTTCGTGGTCGGGCGATAGCTCGGTTCATCGTTGGTGCCACCAACGCTGAGCGAATTGCTCCTTTTTCTGGTTATCACTGGTGGCTGCTCTTCGACTTTGTAATTTTTTTCGCGCGCACGACCGCATGTTTTCTTGAGGTATGGGCAGCAGAACGATGAATACCAGCGGGGAGACTGTAGAGCAACAAGATGAAACGAGAAAGCAAGAATAGCGAACCGACTGTGCAATTTGTCACTTGATTATTGCGCGAAAGTAATGTGTAAGGGATATCTGATAGGCGAAGTGAGACGAAATATATCGATGCCGTGTATTTTCATTTTCAGTTTCTTTTAACGAGCTCTACCGCACTGATTAAGTGTGGAGGTGTTAAATTGGTACTTTTGACTTCGCGTTGGTAATTGCTGTTCGTTTTGGCTTTTTAACGAACTTTTTTGGCTTACGTAAATGATGCTATAAATGTTCATCAGAAGCATCTGTAATTCGAGGCATTACATACAACGGTATTACTTTGCTTATGCTGATAAAATTAAACGCATGTTCCTTCGCGATATTTCTTTGACATTTTCTTTTTTTAAGCTCTTTCCTGTCGGTGTGCAGTTGCTGCTTTTCAGCTAAAGTATACGGAACCGCAACCAATTGAATTAATTTTTTTTAATGCAAAAATGGCTGTATTCACATCACAACAATAATTCGATTTTAATGTACAGCGAGATAAATTTATTGTAATCATAGGAAACGGGGGGATAGAATACGTCTGCTCGGGCTCAATTCGCAAATTTTTGACGATCTTTGCTGTTTATTTTATAGCTTGGAGGCATATTTGTGAGTTGTGAACGAACTATAGCTTGTGCTTCTATCTTCTATTCTTACAACCGCATTGGGGGAAGCAGCGCCGGATTAAAGGATGGGCCGGGTGAGCTGCGGCTCAGGGGCCCCCACATTTAGAGCCCCCCCCCCACAAGCCAATTACAACCTAATACAATTAATAGAAATCGAAACTTCTTTAGGTCGGTAAAATAAGTATGTTATGAACTGGTATACTCTATTTTACAAGTAGTCATGATAATGAAGTTACTCTGCGAATGATGTTGTACCTAGTTGAAAATTTATCCTTTTGAGTGAAACTTTGGATAATAAACAATGTATAAGATTCATGAAGGGTGCTCCTTATGTTTTATGTGAAGTCGATATTCCCCCAACGTGAGCTGAAAGTAGAATTTTAATGAATGTGTAAAACTTGCAACACGAGCTGAAGGAGAGTTTCACAATCACATTCGTCAGAAAAAATATTCTGCATTAGTTTAAGTCAATATCTCTCTCAAAGAGGTGAAGAAATGCGACTGTTTCGAAACGTAGGAGTCAAAACAGCGTATTTTTTCCCCTAAGTTGGGAAAAGGAATAATCATTACCACATATCCGATATCACATGAGTCATTGCCGTTTTATATATACACATTATGCACATGTATGTACATGATTTGCTATGTTGTTATAAAAATTGTTTAGTCAAAGATGCGTACAGTTTCACCATTAATCTTTAAGGTAGTTTGGCTACGGTGTAGTGGTAAGCAGCGGCCGCTGTGGTGTAGTGGTAAGCAGTGCGCGCTTCTGCTCCGCAGGCCTGGGTTCAAGCCCTGGCCAAAGCAGCATCGCAAAAAAATTTAGAAAAAAGGGTTTTTCTTAACAGCGGTCGCCCCTCGGCAGGCAATGGCAAACCACCGAGGGTACTTGCCATGAAAAAGCTTCTCATAAAAATACAATCGCCGTTCGGAGTCGGCGTAAAAATGTAGGTCCCTCCCCTTTGTGTGACAACATCAAGGCGCACGCCACAAATCGGAGGAGAAGCTCGGCCAAACACTAACATATGTGTAAGCGCCAATCTATTATTATTATTAGTTTGGCTATCCCTGTCGCTGTGTCAATTGAGCACTTTCTCTTATCTATTGATAAACGTTAATAATCAAATTTATAAGCACCAAAGGATTTTAATATCCTTGGGATTTGAATTATGTGTGAAATCAGACAGTCGTCATTTACTTCGTGGATATGCATCAGTTGGCTGTTTCTATCAAAATATTTGTCGTTGACTTAATCATATAAATGAACCGAGTTTGGTAGAAATCGTTAAAGCGCTTACTGAGATCAACTTTTATAGTCACAAGTGAGCGATGTCACGTCCATTTCCCAAAAATGCATAATGTTGGGAATTGGTAAAGCGGCTACTGAGATACAGTATTTCATCATAAGTAGACGGTGCCACGCCCATTTTCAAAAAATTTTATTATTAGTTGCGTTCCCGTATAAGTCCGAGCTTGTCAGAAATAGTCAGAATTAGTCCAAAAATAGTACTGAAGGTATTATAAATGTGTGTACGAGAACGACTTCTCACTATGTATTTCTGACAAAATCCTGGAGATAGATAGGGGATCAGCTAAATGTCTTATACTGTGTTAAAATTATACTTCATATTCTAAATTTCAGAAACTTGGATCCAGCATTTACGGAAATATCGTAGTTTTAACATTTTTCGAAAACACTGGGAGGTGAGCAATGTTACCGTCCGATTTCGCCCATTTTCAACACCAACCTGCCTTGAACCTATATACAAAATTTCGTTGAGATATCTCAATTCTAACAGATAGACAAAGCTTAATAAATTTTTCTTTCAATTCTGAGCACTTTGGTATATCTTTATAAGTCTATATCTGTCTTTATGATACAAACAACCGTTATGCGAACGAAGTTATAATACCCTAGTGCGTGAGATATCTCAATCATACTTGGTACGCGTATTTCTATTGGGATAACTACGGATGGTATTGAAAATGGGCGAAATCGTACAATAACCACGCCTACCTATGTATATATCTTCATACGCTTATGTGTGAGCGTAACTATAACGCACCACCGCTAGGGCGGTCATTTGTGTTAATAAACTACCAAACAATCGGCCAGTTGTTAATACAGTAACAGCGGCAAGAAAAATACAATGCCAACAGCAACAATCTCTATAGTAATAACGACTATTAAAACTGCTGTAGCTGGTCGGTGCAATATCTACCATAAACGTTGGCTGAATTGCCGCAAACGTGGCAACGCGCATGCAAACGCACTTTTTATCTGGATTTAATTGACGCGCTCGCCTGCAAATGGGATTGATGGTGCCGACGGCGGCTGCGACACTCGTGTGACATCATTTGGTCTCTTGTATCCTGTATATTATTACAGAGGCAACAAACTTACATACATATATGTACGTACATATGTATGTTCAAAATGTGTATGCAGTAGCAGCTGAGCTGTCGATTGCCGCCAAACTGCCACTACTGGGCCAACAGGGCGTATACGTGTCGCGTAATCCACTTCATGTTTCCCAGGGCTCATTTTAATGAATATCGGAGGATTAAAGGAATTTGCGGATTTTTATTGAATTATGCATTTTGGAAGCGCTCATGCTGATCCAAGCGACTCTTGCTCTACCTGCCACATGGGCCAATCAGCAAACAGCAACCAACAACCAACCATCAGCGCGGATTGCTGGCGTTGATGATCAGATGGCGATGTTGAGCGGCGCGTTAGTGCTTTCGCGGCTATCTATTGTGGTATATGTATATATACAACCGTAAATGTATTTGCGTGTGCATTTGTTGTTGTTCTTGTCGTTGGCAACTGCTTTGCGTGCATTGCTAGTAGAAGCAAATGTGCGATGATTTATTAAGTTATTGGCGTAATGGCGGCCGCTCGGCAGTCAACGTAGCGTTAAAGTGTGGAGACAAGGTGCAGAGCTGACCTGAACCGAGTAAAGCCGCATCAAGCTGAATTGAGCTGACCTGAGCTAAGCTGAGCGTATATGCTGCTGCGGTTAGCGGCTGATAGTGAACAACTTGTAATTCTTATTAATTGTCTGCGTGTCGGTGTGCCAATCTGCGCATCTGAGCTGATAAGCGTCCGTCCACGAGTGTGGCCGTCCGCGCGCGCTTGCGTTTCGGCGCCTCAAAGTATGCCAAATTAAAAAGCGTTCGTCCAATGGATACTCGATGAACAAGATAAGCGTTCATTTAAGGCGATATTTTGTGGATTAATTTTTGTTTTTCGTATGTGGCTTATTGTTTGTGCATTTAATGGAGTGGACTTTTATCAGCGCATTAAGCACTGATACATACCTCAATCAACGCCTACGCGCACGCACCAGAATACAGAAGTGTTGTTATTAAACATTTGGTTGTGAGGGGAGTGGAGAGCAGGGCGTAAGCTCAAAGTAATGCGACAAATTAACTCATGCAGTGGCACTTTATATTCAATCTTTTTCTTGTTGTTGTTGGTATTTTCATTCTTTACTCATTGTTGCCTTATTTGCTATACCTTGGATTGCAGCTTATTTTCCTAGCGCTCACCTGTAAAAGCTTGCTGTTGGCAGTATTAACTTAAGCGCGTGGGTGGACATGATTGGGCGTTGCATGTGGTATGTGGACTTTTTGTATTTATTAATTAGTGCCGCGTTGCAAAAATATGCGAAGGATTTTCCTATGTACAAGCGCAAGTAAATGGCTGTTAATTTTAATTATTGACAATTTAATGTCGGGATTTATGCAAAAATGTGCACTTAATTATCGTAAGCTCTGCAACATGGCACCGCCGTGTCGGCAATAGCAAAAATAACAAACACTCTGCACATAGATTAACACACACACGTACGCACATTCACAACTAAAGCACCATTGCTGGTGCCGGCCAATGTTTTCGACGTTGAAAAACTGTTATATTTTTAATGCTGCATTTTGTGGTGCACTGAAATATGATTTCGAAATGTCATAAAGCAGTTTAATACATTTTAAATCCACTGATTGTACTTAAAAAAAAAGACCTGATTACTACAAGCCAATAAATTAAAATCAATGGTTAACAAAATCTTTTGAGATTTATTGCTGTTCCTATAATTTTTATAGAGATAGAGTAAATCCCAGATTAAAGATCAAAAGTAAATATTTAAGTTGAACATTCAAACCAATTTTTTAAATAATTAATTTAATTTTTATAATATTCTGCCATTCATGTCTATGTTTAGTAGTCACTTATACTTATTTAGCAATTTATATATTAGATTTCTAACAACGGTCGCCCCTCGGCAGTCAATGCCAAAACTGGGAATGAATCGACCCATTTTGGTGGAACTCTAACTTTTTTTAAATTGTACTTACACAATCTCAGTAGGTTGTAACATTTTAATTAAGATTGTTTTTTTTTTAATTTCCCAAACCGCTTTTTCAGTACTCAATCTATTGTTACGATTATCCTTTTAATCCTCGATAAATTCCCAAATCCTTCGGGTTCGTTTCGCTGGATTGTTAAATAAAAATATTCAAATTACAGTACAACTAACTTTATTGTACAGCAAACACTTAACAGAACTTGGTAACTTCAACTCTTAGCAACTCTTACTTCCCGCTTTACATCTGAGCTTTCCGCCTTACATCTGAACTTTCTGTGCGCTGTAGCCTCGCCTTTATATACCCGCGCTCGCACTCATGGCAACTCTAGAAGGTTCTACTGTCATCTATCGCACATTCTCTTCCTCGCACTGTTCCAGTGCAGCGAACGCACATACGTACTTGTATCGCAGCATTCCTCCATTGAAGTTTCTCGGTGTCGAAGCGTTTGAACATACTGCAATTTTCTGTCAGTTAGCTTTAATTAAATCGTGTGATGGCAATATTCGCCACACAGCCCTCCTCCTAAGTCTGATCGTCCAGATCACATTCACTTGCTGTTCCAAATACTGCAAGCCTCTCCAGATAAATCACCTTCATCTTATTTCTCCGTCTCCCAACGTTCTGGCTTCGATACACGATGTCATTCAGCCTTTTCACAACTTTACATGGACCTTCCCAGTTACACTGCAATTTTGGGGGCAAACCTTTCTTACTTTGTGGATTTTACAGCAACACTAAATCTCCTTCTTGGAAACCCTCGGAGTTCATCGCTTTATCATACCTGACCTTCATCTTGTCACTCATAATTTGGGTACGTTGTCTGTCTCCCTCAGCTCCTCCCCTAGGATGTTGGCCGTTTCTTTTCCCATTCTCCTTGCATCGCCACTTACTCCAAATTTCAGGTCGCGTTCAAACGGAGTTCACTGCCGAATATTACCTTTTCAGCAGTTTTACCCGTCGATTCATGCAGCGCTGATGGTGTCCCATCAGATACAGTGGTATGTGGACATCCCAGTCTTTCTGATACTTGTCCACGACCTTTCTTAGATGGTCTTCAAGGTTTCGGTTGAACCGTTTCACCATGCCATCTGATTGGGGGTGAAGAGTCGTCATCCGAGTTTTCTGGATACCCAATATCTGGCACATCTCTTGGTACATTGCCGATTCCTTCCTTGGTTAGAGTGCAGTTCCATAGGAACACCTTATCTTGAAACCCAATTGGGTTATATCGGGTATACCTCCGGCCATTTACTACAGTAGCCATAACAACCAGGACGTATTTGTTTCCCAATTTGCTCAGAGAAAATGGACCAGCTGCATCCATGGCAATCCACTCGAATGGTGCACCGGATTTGTACTACCTCATCTGGCCATGACTTCTGGATTTCAGTCCTTTAGCTGCGATACACTCTGCGCAGTTAGCAATTCAACCCGCTACCGATTGCCGACAACCCACCCAATAGAACATCTGCTTGATTTTCTCCAGAGTATTTTTGATTCCCAGGTGTCCTCCACTGGGGCCATTGTTGAATTCCTTGATCACAGTCAGATTACGGGAGCACTGGCCATCCTCACTTTCCCATATCCTGTGCCAACAGCCAGATATGAACTTTAAGCTGTTACAGTGAGCCCAGTATGCCTTTGCGATCGGGCTTTCCGCTGCCATTTGCTCTTTAGTTGCCGTATGTCCACCTCTAGCCCATGCATCAAAAGTTCCAAATCTGGGTCTTCCTGCTGACACTTCCAGAGGTGTTCTTCCTCCCACTCTTCCGCTGATGTTAACTTCATTATCCAGACGTCTACGTCGTCTCCATTGGCGACAGATTTTGAGCAGTGTTTACATTCCAAACTACATGGTCGACGGAAAATGGCATCAGAATTTCCATGAATACTTCCCTTGCGGTGCTCATTAGCGAAGTCAGAGGTAGTAGCCACTCCAGCGCTGCATGATCCGTTCGTACTCGGAAACGTTGCCCATAGAGGTACTTGTGGAAATGATTGATGCTCTCCACCAACGTTAGTAGTTCTCTCCAAGTTATGCAGTAGTTCCTCTCTGTTTTTCCAATCGACCGAGTATAGCAGGCAACTACCTTCTCCTGCCCGTCAAATACCTTCTTCAGATTATTTATTCGAATTGTAAAGTGGTACCACTGTCGGACAAAATTTCATCATACAAAATAAGTATCTATTTCTTTATCGTGTGTTGCTTGTAGTTTGCATTAGTATAGCAAAATTATTCGAATAGTAAAGTGGTACCACTGTTAGCATTTCATTATAAAATTCAAGAGCGTTAGTGTACGTACTAATTTGTTAAAAATTCTGAAGCGGAAAAGAAATATCGAAGAATGGATACGTAAGAATCGAACTTTGGTGAAACATACATATATTAAGTTACTGTGGAATAAAGTTTCCAGGCTTAAATATGCATTTAAAATTGTTAGAGAATGGTAAAATTATTTGTTTACCTACCAAAAATTACATAAAAAGTAAACAATTTTGCCTTGCATTAAAAGTAGAGCTTGAATTACTTGAGCATAAAGATTTCTTCAGTATTTTTATTTTAATGTATTTAAGACAGTAAAAATAAAACAAAGAAAGCGCTAAATGTAAAGTGTATATTTCAGTTTAAGGATTTGCACTATTAAATGTGAATGTTAAAAATTATTTATAATAAATATTTATTAAAAATTATTTTGGTACATGTTTTTTTGTTTTGGTACACGTTTTGGTCCACACAAATTTAGGTAAGTGGCAACCGTGAGTGTGAGTTGATTTAGACCACTTTCCAAGTGAGGGGAATAAATAATAACTAATTTGTTGCTCACATTTTTGTTAGGCTTCACCTCATATTTGTCATTCAAATAAAGTGACCTATAATTTCACGGCGCCTCCTAAGCAATGAAGCATATCCAAAATTTGAAATTCCTTAAAGGAGAATCCGGAAAATCGAGAAATTTTGAGCTCGCCTAAATGGTTCTGTGTTTATCTCAAAAACATAAGAAATTTGGCCGATTTGGATGTTTTTTTTTTTGTTATTTATATGGTTCGTCTTGACTGAACCGGTAGAAAAAAGAAAATTCGGAAAACCCTGAAAGAAAAACCGAAAAGTTAAAAATGTAAATTTTCTTCACTGACTCTTTCCTATCTTCAAACAAAACCCAAAAAATAGAAGATCATTTAGAGCCAATTACACTAGTTTACACGAAAAATTAACCTTTGTAAAAAAGTATTTTCTAGGCTAATTTTGGATCGCTGAACACGAAAACAAAATCCATTCTTTTTTTCAAAGAAGCGTTTTCGAGATTTTTTCGAAAAACGTGTTTTTGGTACCTTTCGCTTTCAATGAAAAGATTATCTAATCGACGCGAGCAACCTACCGTTCGAAAGGTATTGATGCGAAAAAATATATAACTTGTATAGATTTAAATAAAAATCACTACTGTTACAAGCGATCAAAATCGAAAAAAGTGGAATTTTTATTCATTTTTGAAAAATACACATTCCTAGATGCCTATTTTTAAATACAAAAATTTAGTTAAAATTTTTTTTTCAAATTTGGATAAAAGATATATAGATGGCAGTCCTCTTTCAAATATAGCTAAGAGACTTCTCCTCTCCGAGGCGAACACGTTGTTATACGTGTTTCCACAATGAAATTTATGGTCTTGACGTTGTTAAATTTGACTTTTCAAACAGGTGGCAAGTCTA
>JAPVRG010269291.1:0-12804 GCA_029783565.1 Rhagoletis cerasi
ACGAATATGTTCAGCACCAAATACTAATAGCGGTCACCAAAAACGAAAATGTGTTCAAGTTGGCTGCGATTATACAACCATGCAAAAAAACGTCAGTTTACCAGTGCCACAGTTACCACAACACCACAGCAGCCGTCGAAAGTAAATGCTTAAAAAAAATCGGTTCTTTGGTGCTGCTTGGATTGGTTTCGGTTGCTTGAAAAGTATAGCTATTTTTTGAGGGCCTTCTCAGAATAAATTTTCCATTTAAATGAATATTTTCAGCTTTTGGGTCAGAAAGCAATCGAAAAATTGCGTTTTTAAGTCTAACTGGTACGAGTTTTTCAAATTAACAACTTACATGACTTCAGCTAAGTAGATAATAACGTAATAAGCTAATGTCTTGAAGTAATTTAATTTCTAAAACCAAGCTTAACTGCGTAGTCATTATAAAACGAAAATTACAAGAAGCCTAAGCCAGCAGTTTAAAATAAAATTCACACAAATCACGCAATCTTTCTATTTTTTCTCTTAAAAAAAAACGAAAATCAACTCTAAAATAATAGTTTTACATTGAGGCGCGTGTGTAAGACAATCTTCTCATCAATTAAAATTTATTTTTTCTTTCTGCCTTTTTATTCGCAATGGTCGTTTTATGTGCCTACACATCTCATCTAAGCTATTAATTTATCATTTTATTGTTTTCGTTTTTTTTGGCAAAAAATCTGCCTACCGCTGACTTTGACCAGGTAAATATGATAGCCGCTTGATTTAAGCAACTACAAGTTTAATTTATTTAACTATTTTATTTTATTTTGTTTTTTTCCCCTGAAGCATTTTGTAAAGTTTTGTTTTCATTCGCTTGATTGTTTTACTACTACAATGCGTACTTGGCGCACGGCACTTGAAAATAAATGTGCATTTAAAAACCTGTAGCACTTGACCGCTTCATTCTGCTATGCAGGCAGCAACAAATAATAGAACAACAAAAGAGCAACAAAAGCACACGCATAACAATAGCAACAACGGTAACCTCCAACGACATTAACACACTTTTGCTCGCTGGCTTGCTGGCTCGGTTTCAGCTGCTTTAGCGAGCCAAATTTTCTTGCTCTTCGCTGTGTTGTATGCTAGTTTGTAGCTGTTTTTTTTTTCTGTTGTCCGTTGTACGCTGTCCAATTGTTGCTGCTGTAGGCCATTTGTTGATTGTCCCGCAGCGGCGCTGACTGCCGACAGTGGCTGTGGAGTGTTTGTGTTTTGACACAACGCAAACATAAATATAGCGGCATAGGACGGACAAAAAGGCAAACCGCCAGACAGATAGGCCAACCTGCGGACGCATGCATACTTAAAGCAAGCTTGCGAGTTTTTTTTTTGTTTTGGCTTACAATATTTTAGCCATACCTCCTCCTTTACTTGTTCTATGGCATTATAAACAGAAATTACTGCGCCTTTTTTCATCTCGTTTTTTTTTGTGTTTTTATGCTTTGTTTTTTTCAGACATATGTATGTACATCCGTTTGTGCATATGTTAACATAGTAACACAATTTTTACAGATATTAGTGGCGGCGTCTAAATAAACTTGTTGCTCAATGATTTGATTACAATAAAAGTTAAGTTGTTGCAAGTTTTGTGTTGGAATGTTGAAAACACTCCCCTTCATCTAGCGGGCGTATGCAACAAACACAAATGTGTGAGTCTGCTTAAAGTTGTCTTAAGACACACGAAGTTATTTTGCTTAGTTAGTTAACTCATTTGGCCCGCCGTCTGTGATTGTGTGCGGCAATGTGCTGGGGTGCATGCAGCTCGACGAGATGAAGTCTGTCTCTGACTTTCTGGTAATCATGCGCTGGCAACACAAAAGCTAAGTGAATGTTATTGCAGAATGATTGCAATTTGCTGCGCATTTTTTTAAAGCTAAGCACTTTTTCATTTTATTCCTACTACAACTTTTGATGTGTATATGAGTGATTGTGAATTATAAGCTATCTCATACGTTTCGAAGTGCATAATTTTCAATTTACACAATAACTGACTATTCCTAAATAAAGCATTCAATCCCGGAATCCCGGAATTCAGAACATTCCCGGACACTTTACATGTCCAAAAATCCCGAGATTACAGCTCCGAGATCCACAGATTATTTACGATTTATCAACATAATTATGATTATAATCAGGCAGGCTCTAGAATTCGAGTGAAAGTGAAATTGAAAGCGAAAATGAAAAATGAGAAATACAGAGTTTGGATTCGAAGTGAACTTCAGCGATTTGCTCTCGGAAGTGAATTTCAGAACCTGCCTGAATAACTGTATTTTTTCTAACATTTTGTGCAGGAACTTCGTGAAGACGAAAAAACTGGTAGCACTTAAAAACACAAGTAAAACTTTTACAGTGCGGCGTGCTGTTCTTTATTTTATTTTGTTGGCGTGGTTTTATGGAAATTAAATCTCTGCAAATATGAGCAAGTGTTTTTTATAATTAATATAGATATTTAACTCTCAGCTCTCCAGCATATTTTTGATAACACTTATCCCCATCATGGGTAATCCAAAATTTTTATAAAAGATTATTAATTCTTTCACAACTATTATTTACTGGCAAAGCGAAATGAAAAAACTTGCGATATTAAATATTTTTTTTATAAAAAAAAAATTTTTGGGGAAGCACACAAACAAACAAAGGAGCAGTGAGTTAATTTACATGCGTTCGTTTCGGTTTACTATTTGTTGTTTAGCAAATGAATGAGAAAATAAATTTTGCATGGGTAAATTTTACCCATGGTGGGGAGCTGAGGGCTAAAAGTACTATACAAATACTTCAACATTATATTTCAGACTAACCTAATAAAAATTATTATCCTCCGCATAAGACCAAATGTGGCTACAAAAAACCTGTGTGGTTTCATTTTTCGATTGCTGAGAACCGTGAGCCTACTGAAAATGCGAAACTTGTGGGAAAAACAAAATCCCGAAAATCCTTAGGATCCCGGGATAACAAATTTTTGCACCCCGAAATCCCGAAATTCTTAAAATGTTGCGGGATCGAATGCGCTATTTCCAGATATAGGTATTTGGTAAGCAGTTTAGTGATAAGTTTTGCTACTTTTGTATTAATTTTCTTTTACTTTGTGTTTCCTGAATGTGGTCGCTGAAATTGAGTAGTAAAAATAAAACTTAATTTAAGTAACCATCAGAAGGAAGATATTCGATATTTTCCTTTAAAAAACGTTTCAAAGATTAAGTATTATTTTCGACACTACTACACACGGCAAAAACTTCGTTGCCTCTTTAACTTTGTTCGGTTCGGAAAAGAAGACTATTAGTTTAAACTCTAGCAAAGCTTTTGATTGCTTTATTAGATAATTCAATTGGTTCGGTCAGTTGGCTTAACTTGCGAAATTCGACAGCGATATCGCTTCTTGTTATGGTATGTGAATGGTAACAAATTCGCGCTGACAATTAATGGGACTCAAATAAAAGTAAAAAGTTATTTCGAATAGTAATCGACTCTGGACCAGAAGTATGTAGTGAGTTTGGTCAAACACTTATCAAAATTTTTTTGTTTATAATTGCAGCCATGAAGTAAGC
Organism: Rhagoletis cerasi; assembly: GCA_029783565.1. NCBI lineage: Eukaryota > Metazoa > Arthropoda > Insecta > Diptera > Tephritidae > Rhagoletis > Rhagoletis cerasi. The sequence goes on from JAPVRG010269291.1 coordinate 3,570, forward strand.
TCCTGCCCATCCGATATTTGAGTAAGTAAACCGATTCAAACCTGCACTTTAAAGATTCAATATTAGTTCAAATTTGGCAGCAAAACAAACAAGTTTACATTCAAACAAAAATAACTCATCGTTAACGGATATTTATGATGCAATCAAAATATTTGGAGAAAAATATACAATGCTTCTCCTTTACTTCAATGATGGATTGTATAAAACTCTATGTTAATGCCGTTGTTTATACACATAAGCTCACAGATTTCAATATGAAGAGCTCAGTTTCAGGTTGTTACATCAAAGTAATATACTGTAATTTTAAAAGCAAAACTTGAAATACATAGCAATCCACACTATGTACACTGCAGATTGAAGTCTCATCTGCATCTCCTCCATAACATATGCTATTTGATCCTTTTAAAACTTCAAGTCAACCGGCCCGTAGGGTATATTTCCTACATATTGTACACAAACAAGGTATTAAGCGTCTGTTAGTGTTCTTTGAAAAGATACTCACTGATCTGCTTTCACTTTCTTATATACCACAATCATGGAGGCTGGTTGACGTCTGACTATAATAGCCCCTAATACTCTTATAAATAGTTCGAAAAGGGTCAGGCCTATTAGCAATGTGTTCTTTATGCTGAGATATCAGGAGATACTGTTTAATTGCGTAGTCGTAGGGAGATGTTTTCATTCCATTGTCCGTCCTTGCTTCAACATGCTTCTCAGGCAGAAATATCTTGCGATACGTTTCTAAAAAATCTGGTTGCCAGAATAAGAACTGTCATCATTAGTCGTAAGAAAATAAAGAGTACTCCTCGAGTATGTTCGATAACAAGAGATTTCCTTTTGATAGTGCCACCATAGATAGGATACGCGACTCAGCTATAACACATGAAGTATGTAGATGCTTTTCTAGTAAATTATAATCAACTATATCTGGTGCAGCGGATCATTATTATTTAGGCAGTAAAAAGGCAATATAAATATATATGTAAAGTTCATAGGGACTATCCTCAGGGCAGCATGATGTCTCCCTTGCTCTGATGCCTGGTAATTTATTCCCAACCTATCAGCTTTAACGCCTCTAATATCTACGCCCAGTCCTATCTAAACAATGTGGCCTCTCTAATCACACGCCCATCTTTTAATATTGGTTGCACGAGGATGAAATCAAGGTTGATTATGGTTGGAGCCTGGTTTTATGAAAATATGCTGACCGTTAGATAACCCACAATACGCCAGGCGCTGTTCTTGATACCCCTCTGCACTTAAAAATGCCTTAAGCGCCGCATGCAGGCATAAGAGAAATAGTTGTCGATATGATACTGAGTTCGGTAAGACAGAAATCGCTAATGACAGAAATTTGGGCAAAGACATATTTTTAATGCCCCAGAATAGTATGCCATCATAATCTTTGCTGAGGAAATTCTACAGTATTAAGTTTGATAAGTTCGAGCGCAGGCTTACTGACAATATTGAGACCGAGCTTAGACATTGTTAAATCTTTAATTAATTATGGCTGATGATAAATAAATAAATAAAACTTACATTGGATCAAGCAAGTCTTAGGCGGGCGCAGAAAATTCATTTCATTCTGTCTTACTTTTTCTATATTTTTTATTTTATTTTCAAAATTTTTTATTTCATTTCGTTTTCTTTCATTTTGTTTTATTTTATTTCATATTTTACTTTATTCTATTTTCTATTTTTTTTATTTAAATTTTTTTGTCTTTATTCAATTTAATAATATCTTAATTTACTTCATTATTTAATTTCATATTATTTTATTTTATTAAACTATATTTATTCTATTCTATTTTATTTTATTTTATTATTTTTTTTTTTTATTTTACTTTACCTCATTTTGTTTTATAATATTTTCTATGTTTAATATTTCATTTCATTTTTTTTGTTACATTTCATTTCCCATGTTTTTATTTCATTTTATTTTGTTTTATTTTATTTTATTTTATTTTATTTATTTTGTTTTATTTCATTTCCTTTTGTTTTATTTTATTTTACGTATATTATTTTTTTATTTTTTTTTATTTTTTTCATTTTAGTTAATTTTATTTTAGTTTTGCTTTGTTTTATTTCATTTTATTTTACTTTACTTTGCTTTATTCCACTTTATTTTATTTTATTTTATTTTATTTTATTTTATTTTATTTTATTTTGTCTTATCTTATTTTATTTCATTTAATTACTTTTCATTTTGTTTCACTCTATTTTATCCTATTTCTATATTTTTATTTGGTTTCATTTTGTTTTATTTCATCTTATTTCAATTCAATTTATTTATTTTAACTTATTTTATTTTATTTTACTTTATTTTATTTTATTTTATTTTATTTCATTTTATTTGAACCTAATTCAAGGAACCCAAATTTCAGAGGAAATAAGGAAAGTATATTTATTTTTTTTTAGATTTTCTTAACACTTAATACACAAGTAGCGTAGACTCTCGGCAATGCCGATATATACATTTTAATGTTTTCGCAAGATGCTGTGTTTCCAAAGAAACTTTGTTTGGGAGTCAGAACTTCTAACGACAGACGTCGATACAAGCAAAAAAAATCTGCAAATTCTTTGCCACCCAACAAAATTTTATTTATCTTGCAAGTTCGTGGCTTAAGTCTTTAGTATTGAATGCGTTTACCTTCCTCGCATCCTTCAGAAAAAATGTTTAATTTTCAAACTAAATTTTCTTGTACAACAAAAATGCATTCTAATTCGCTTACTTCACAACTCAAACTCAAACTCATACCAAAAGTAAAAATTAAAAATGAAAAAACAAACCAAAAGATTGATGAATGCGACTCACCTGTTTGAATGATGAAGCAAATGCACGCCAAATACCATAATGGCACCACAAATCCACGCGATAAACCCATTTTGCTTGTGAATCCAACTAGTTTTCCTCAATAAATAGATCCAAATTTAATTGCAAAAAAAAAAATAACAAAAACGCAGTCAAAACAAATGCAAGCTGTGAACGCCCCACAGCAATGCAAAATGTCGCAATACAACGACACCGCTTCAATTTGAGGAATAAGTTGTTTACTTGATTGCGGTGTGCGTTGTTGTTGATTTTCGATTTTATTAGTAAGTAAAGTATATTTAGTTCATGCCGAATTTTGGACGAAAAACTGGTAAGAAACTGTTTCACTTGCACTGCAATTGCATATAAATGAACACACGCATACAAACAGGCTGCTGTTAAATTCAGTTTAAAATCAGCGTTTGACGCTGAATTTTGTAATTTTCGTTTTTGCGTTTTACGTTTACTTCTTTTTATTATTCAGTTACTTGGTTGCTTGCTTGCTTTCGTTACAATTTAATTTAATTTTGTTTTCTTGATATTGGCTTAGTTCAAATTTTCCACACCAAAGCAAGGTGGTGGTTGGTGGTGGTTATGAGCAGATTTTGCAATTTTTGATACACTTTTTTGCGTTTTATCTCCTTTTTTCTTTGTTGCTTTTATTATATGTATGCGTACGTATGTAGTGACTTGATTTATTTACAAATATTAACGCTCACTGCTCGCAAATTTCGCTGACTCTCATTGCTTGCACTGCATGTTTTTTGTTAGATTACAACACACAAATTTGCACTTTGTTTTACTTTTGTTGCTGTTTTCTTTTTTTTTTTGTTTTTCAATTTACTCTGTTTTGTGTTTGTGTTTCTTCTTCACTTTTGCTTTTATTTACACTTTTGTTGCGAATTTGTTGCTGCCACACAGCTGCTGCTGCAATTGAAAAGGAGAGCAAAAAATAAAAATTTAGCAAAAATAAATCACTACAAAAAATTGAATAGCAAAAAAGAATCGCAATCAAACACGAGATTTCACAGGCTTCGCTGCCTCTACATTTGCTTTGCTGCTATTGAATTTGCTGCACTGCATTGGATTGCATTGCTCTGCTATGGCACCCAGTTTGCTCTCATTGTGTTGCACAAAAACAAAACAATCAACATCATCGCAACAAATGCTAACGGCCCCAAATTCATAGCGAAAATCTTAGATTGCGCATCTGTGTAGCGAATTGTTGCTGATTCAATCCTCTTGCCTGTCGTCGCTGACGACATTCGGCAAGTGTAACGCACTGCAGCAAGCAGCAGTCGCCAAGTAAGCATGTCAGCTGAGTGTTGCTGATAGAAGTTTGGAAAACTCGCAAGTGGCTCCTACATCCACTTATTTGTGTTTCGATTTTGCTTTGGTCTGTATGCGCACGCGTAGCCTCAGCTGATGGCTGTTGGCTGCTGGCCGCTTTGACTGCACTTCGTTTTCGTCGCGTCGGTTGGCAATCTAGTGTTGCTTTTGATTTTTCCATGCAACATTTCGTGTTATTGACGCGCTTAGTTGCGCGTCTGAATGAAAATGAAATGCAGACAAACGTGAAAATTGCCGCAATGTAGAAAAATCAACAACAATAAAAACAAACAACCACAGCAACGTCCATTGCTATCCAGCACCATCAGCATCACTGTGGCATGAGGAATACTAAGTAACAATGTTGCCGCAAGCCAGAAGAAGACGAGTTGAGCTGTTGGTGACGCAGCGCGGCGAGATAGACGAATGCAGACAGCAAAAAACTTTCTTTTCGCGCGTAAGTTGCAGTTGAATGCGTGTTTTGATAATATTGCGCGAAAAGTGATGGAATTTTTTTGTTACTTTACTTGTGGAATCTACTAATTTAGAAAATTTTAATGTTTTTTTTTATTATTTTAGAATTCATTGTAGAAATTAAGAGACATTTAGAAATTTCAGTAGTTTCTACTTTCTTTTTAATTTCCAGCATTCAATTTTGGGGTAATTTTTTTATTTTATGTTTCGAAAGTTTTAAAAATCCAGATTTCAAATACTTTTAAAATTAATTTTATTTAACAATTTATAAAATTTAAATCAGCAATTTCAGCAAACTTTCATGTTATTTTAGTATTTTATAAATATTAGAAAATTTAAAATAAAAAAAATATTAATTACTTATTCTTTTTAATTTCCGAGTGCATTAAACTTTTTAGCAATACACAATTTTTGAAATACTTGGATTTCTGTTTCCGAGTTTTAAAAATTAAAAATATCAATTTTTTTCTTGGAAACTAAAATTTGTGGTAGAAACAGTTTTTAAATTTGTTTTTTCTTATTACCCGATGCCGTAAATTGGAAAAAGATAAAAAAAAGTAAGAAATTTGCACAATAATTTTTACAAAAAAAAAAATAATTTTTGTTTTAGCTAATAATGCCGAATATTACATGAAAATATAGTTTTGTCGTAAAACTTAAAAACACATAATTTTTTATAAAATGTGAATTATTGTTTTCTACTCATTTTTGTTTCTTAAATTTATTTATTGGAGTGCTTTTAGCACTTATTTTTCGTTTATGTTTAAACTTTTTGCATTTTGTAGAGAAAATTAGTTTAAAGATCTATTTTTTATTTTTTTTCTCTTAGTTAGTTTTCGTACAGCAATTAAAACTTTTTTCAGATTAAGACTACAACTTTCCTGTTAAAAAAGAAATTTTGAAATGAGTTAAAAAAATATAATATATATGTATATATTTTTTTTAATTTCTGATACTATATATAATTTCTGATAAGTAAAAACAAAATATTTGGAACTTAGTTACTTGATAAAAACAAGAATATTAAAAGATTTTTTGCAAAAGCAAAAAATTTTTATGTAATTTTAGTATTTGTGAAGTTTAAAAACACAAATAAATTTGACTTAATCGCCAAATTACATAAATATTTTTTCCAATGATTTCATTAGTTAGTAACTTTTATATTAAACATTTAATATTTAACTAGATTCTTTAAGAAAATTTATTGTAGATTTCTGTTCTTTCAAATTTTTATTTGCGAATTTTTTTTTTATGAATTGCACTTTTTTTATTTTTTAAATTAAAATTTCGTTTTAAGTTTTTTCCAACAAGAAATTTTACACTTTTCCGAATTTGTGGATAGCGATTCTGTCTTTAAAATCCTTGCATTTTTTTAAAGAAATGTTTTATATATTTTTGTTTAAATTTGTAGAATTCCTTATTGCAAGCATCTACATTTAAGAGCAATTTTAATTTAAAGTTTAAATATTTTGACTTTTGATGATATTTAAAAAATCGATTTTTATTTCATTTTTTAACAAATGATTTTTGAATTTTGTGAATTGTTTACGAGTTTTTTCTATGAAATTCCATTGTTGAAAGCGTGTGAATAATTTTTTTAATATTAAATATTATATTAAAAATTATATTATATTAAATATTATAAGATTCTGATAATTTACTTTTAAAAATCTGCGAAAATTTTGATATAATTCTTTTTTAAATATAATTTTGAAAATTAAAAATATTGGAGTGTCAACGATTTTTTATTAAATATTCTCAAAATTTTTTAAAAGCTGACAATTTTGGAAATTTCAATGCTGAAATAATAAAATATAAGAAATTGCGCTATTTTACTTTAACGAATTTTCAATTTTTATAATCTGGAAAAGTTTAAAATGTTGAGTAGTAAAAAAACAAAAAAAACTTTTGGGTTTAATGATTTTGTTTGAAAATAATTTTTATAAAATATTTTGCCAAATGGAACTAAAAAAAATTAAAAATTTTAATTTTTTTGAATTACAGTCTTTCAGTTTTTCTGCTACTTTTTACATTTACTTTTTGCAGCATTTATTAATTAAAATTTTTATTTCGAAATTTCAAATTTCGTTTGTTTTATAATTGATTTAACTAGAATTTTTTTAAAACTAGTTAATTTTTTCAGTTTTTTTTTTGGGCTGGCTTTTGCAGAGGTCTTCAAAAAAATGAATTTCTGCAAAGTCGAATTAGTTTTTTCACCAATATTTCGCTTATGTAGATGACACTTTTGAATAGTTAATTTATCATTTTAACACAGTTATAAACAAAATGTTTACTAAGTTTTTAGCTTGCGACATACATATGTACTTATGCACATATACATAAGTATATTCTTTACTAACTTTTTCAGTGTTGACCAACAATTTTTTTTTATGTTTGCAATATTGCCTAATTTACTCCAACCAAGTAACGTCTTAAAACACCGTCAACACCGCCGTTCGGTGTTATTCCCACGAGCACTTTTCTTAGACTGTATTCAAATGGATCGAACATCCTAAGTGGCACTTAATAACAGTACGACACTGTCGTTCCATATCGTTGCTGTTCGTTTTGCAGAAATATTATTACACATACACACACACACGGACTTCGTCTCGTTTATTCAACTACTGGTCAAAAGTTAACAGTGGTATAGCAGCGGAAAAGTAACTAGCAGCGACCGCAACAGCCTTGACGTAGCTATTTTGTTTGGCTGAGTTCAAAAGCACAATTGGCACTCAAAAGCCGCTTTTCTAATGAAACACACACTCACACATACGCAAACAACTTGGGTAGTTCCGTCTTGGCCACAACAACCACTTGTTGCTCCAAATATGTTTGCTGTTATAGCTTTTGGATTTGACATTAGACAAAGTGAATGTTTGACTTGTTGGAATTTTTTCTTTTATTCATTTTTTTACTCGAGTGATTGCTCATATTGAGTGCAAGTTTTGAGCGGAAATACAATACAATTTGCAAGTTTATCTACTGAGTCATAATATCTTACTCCAACTTACTCTCTGAGTCTACGCGACTTAAAAGCGCGGCAGTTAAGAGTAAATATGGTGCATTGGTTTTTATGGAATGTCAAAAATGTTAAGCTAAATTATTTTTCACAGACTTTTGTGAAGCTCTGTTATTTCTAATACTATGCATGTATAAACTTTTTTCACTATCTTTGTAAATCTTTTCGAATATTATCTTATTTTTACTGAGAATATGGAGCTTAGTAAATATTATACATTCCAAATATAAGTACATAGATTCTAAACCAGAATCTATCGAAAGTAATTCTACTCTTGACAAAAGGATACCTTCATCTATTTAAATCTAATTTAAAAATTTTCAAACCAAAAATGATTTGCAATTTTTGAGTCCAAGGGAGATGGAGTGAAATTCATAACGTAGAAATGAACTCACATACATTTACTCGCATGTCATTACAGTTATCTACGCTCCCCTAAAACTAGCGTTGTATCCAGTAAAAAAATGGGAAATGTAGAAAAATGGGAAATCGTACCGGACTCATAACATCCTGATAATTAAGTAATTGATTTCCAAAAGTTTTGGCTTGCGCGGGAAGCTCCACAGTCCAAATCCATTTTGTATTAGTGGTTATGGAAGCACAAGATATAGATACATAGCAACGGTTATGCGAATGTCTTGTCTACTTGGATTAAATAGAGACTTTATGCGTTAAGCGTTCATGAATCGCCAGAGTGTGGTGGCAATTTAATTAGTGAGTTCCACTCGCCAACTTTCATTTGTAATTCCCATGTACTGTCTCAACCATCTAATTCAGAGTACAGCCGCATTTAACGACTACTTTTGGGGTAAACGACGTTTTTTCGCCGGCTGGCAGCACTTTTCGTAAACTGTTCAAAGCGATGTGGAATAGTGGAGATGACAGTTTCCCTCCTGGGTGTTGCTCCTGCTATGAATTTCTTGACCTAACTCAGCGGTTATTGCCCATGTTGTAGAAATCAGCTTGTATGTGGAGGAAGAGGATTGTCCTGTTACAGTCAGGTCAGGGTTTCCTTGATATTTTGTAAATCTGTATATCTGATCGATCTGTTTCTTGCCAGTCAAGGAAATGCAGATAAGTTTCTCCATCCAGCATTTCTTTCTCAGATTTTGTGGCCGGAGATGCTATTGCTAATAACTGCGAATGGCTGTTAGAATAAATTGTTGCTTTATTTCTATTCCCAACTCTATTACCCAAGACATTAGCGCACGCAAGGGGTGGGTTTTGGGGTTCAAACCCTCCCAAAATCTTGGCTACGAATCAGCTAAAAATTAAACGAAGCAAATATACAATATAAAAACAATCATGCACATAACTATGTACCTATATATTTATTTTAATCACTCCGTACACTTAAAATCAACGACCGAGAATAATGATTATTTTCAAATTTTCAATGAAAAAAATCAAAAGCTTCCAAATATCGTAGAATAGTTTCGAGTATATACATGTGCATGTTTTTCATGTCCTGTAGGAATATGATACGATTTAAAAGTTTCTGAGAGATGTATATAAAAATTATAATAAATAATTATATTTAAAATTTTTATCAATCGCTCATATATCGAGTTATATTTTTTTGATCAAAAATAAATAAA
>JAPVRG010269318.1:0-10306 GCA_029783565.1 Rhagoletis cerasi
TCCGTTGCATGGCAAATTTAATTTCCGTTGCATCATCCATTTTCTCAAATTTTACTCTCAATCAAAACTTCATAACGCCGCCTAAGAAGTTAACTTCAATAATAATAATAATAATAATAATAATAATAATAATAATAATAATAATAATAATAATAATAATAATAATAATAATAATAATAGATTGGCGCTGACACATATCTTAGTGTTTGGCCGAGCTTCTCCTCCGATTTGTGGCGTGCGCCTTGATATTGTCACACAAAGAAGAAGGACCTACAGTTTAACGCCGACTCCGAACGGCGATTGTATTTTTATGAGAAGCTTTTTCATGACAGAAGTATCCTCGGAGGTTTGCCATTGCCTGCCGAGGGGCGACCGCTGTTAAGAAAAACCCCTCTTTTTTCTAAATTTTTTTGCGATGTTGCTTTGACTAGGGCTTGAACCCAGGCCTGCGGAGTGGAAGCGCGCACTGCTTACCACTACACCACAGCGGCCGCACACATATTGTACATACATTGTATAGAAACCGTCAATGGGCGTTTGAAAAACTTGTTCCGAAATATTTGCTTAAATTCATTTTATGCAATAAAAATTAGTCATCTGAATTGTGGTTTGAGAAGGTATCTTATTAAATAAAATATATACTTGTACTTATAAGTATATGTAAATATGTGTGTATGTATGTGTACTAACCCGGCGTTGATGTGGTGACTACAAGTTTCATGAGTGGTGTGGTGGGGTAGGATATATCCGATGCTTATTATTAATTTAAAATACGATTTAGTAAGAAAACATAACAAGTTTTCCTTCGTATACATATAAATTGCAATAAATAAAATTGTCAATAAAATGAATACAAAAAATTAAGGTTTTCGTTTATTCAAATATAAAATGTTTTTTAATTCAAATAATTTCAAAAGTATATACAGACATATATTTCACTATTAAAAATCCAACTTATTCGAAATGATACGATTTTTAGCATCAATAATAATAAAAATCCAAAAGAAATTAATCTGACAATTGCCCATTCGTTTTTAAGCTCATTTGTTCAGTATTTTTGATATTTATTCAGAATAAAAATAAAGCTTTTTCAAAAAAGGAGTCAGAAGTGCGAATAGCTTGAGATGCTGACAGACAAGGATGCGGCTCGAAAATTGTATCAGAAAATAAGGCAGCAATAAAATTCTCTCAAGACCGGCGTTGGTTCTTGCAGCTGCGCCCCTGCTACTACCTGGCTACACCCTTGGCCTAGCGACGTCAGTTGCCATATAAAGGTGCGCAAATTTGGTATAGAATTCGTAGTGGGAAAGAAACTCCGCTAAACGAGTTTCTCGCCGCATTATTCTTCAATACTTCGCTCATTTCGCCTACGCCACGACGAAAGACAAGGTCGAGGCGAGCACGAACTCGTCTATGAGCGGTTGGATTGCACTTACGAAAAAAATATATAAATGCCATGCTTAGCGATTCAATGCCAGGGTGGGTAATGAAGGGATCTTTGGTACCACCGTCGGAGAATTCAGCGTTTACGACGGAACGCACGATAGCGGAATGAGGCTCATCGACAAATCGACAAAATCATTAAGGCTGGTATATCGGTAGGCTTAAGTCATGCTTCCAGTGTTTTACGACGAACGTACGCTCCGAGAGACAAACATCGAATCGTGTCATCTTTTTACAGCCAAGATTCGCACCCGCCTCTGTTCACCAAAAAATGTGCGTCTAACAATGCGAGGAAAGCTCAACGTTGAAAACGAAAAAAGACATAAATTATCTCTGCCGATTTCAAATATGGCTGCATAAAATGACGTCGAGCTGCATAAAATGACGTCCAGCTCTCTCAAAATCGTGTTCGATAACAAGAAAGGTTTCAGGCAGGGCGAATCTGTAGAGCTACTTCTTCAATCTTATATTGGAGATGATAACTAGAGCTGCGGAATTGAACAGCCCAGGTAGAAGTTTTTCACGAGCGTACAATTTCTGTCGTATGCCGACGACATCGAGCTCATCGCTCTCAACAAACACAACATTGTTGTTGTTGTAACCCAAAGAGTTTTTGGGGAGTGATGTGGGAGTCCTTTGCCAGATATGAACCTGGCTCGCTCCGGTTACGTAGACCCGACTGTCGTGGGAGTGTCTGCTCTGCTGTTTTCGAAATTAGACAGAGAAGCAAAGCGCGTGGGTCTGGTGGTGAATGGGGTTGAAACTAATTATCTCCTTTCGTCACTCAAGTAGTCATTGAGGTATTGTTGAGGGTTATAATTTTGAAATTTTTGAGTTCGCCTTGCCAATTTTTTTTTCACTTAAAATAAAAACAAATTTATGATTTCGTTCCGATCAGTTCGAAGATAATATTTTTGGTAAACTTTTTGGCCGGTCCTATATTTTATTTGATGGTGCAAATAAAACCCTTATCTCACCTTTTTGCCCAAGAAAAGGCCCCAAAAAGGGGCAAAAAGGTGAAATAAGGGTTTTATTTGCACCATCAAATTATAGGTCAGTATTGAAAAAAATTTATTTCCTCTTTTTAAAAACAATTATGCAAAACAACTTATTCCAGGATAATATCTAAGCTTATATTGTAAAGAAAAATGAAGTCAAAGCATGCATGAGTAATTGCAAAATCCACATATGTATGTATGCCAATAATTCAACCATACTCAATACCGTTTGGCGCTATTATTTACCACTAATTAAAAAATTAATTGTTACATTAGATAAATCATCTGTTACCGCTAGGGATGTTGCGATACTACTGATATAATCTTGGTATCGATACTTTTGTTTCAATACCTGGTATATCGGTATTCGATACTAAGGTGACGATACTATTGATACCCATATGCATGATATAAAAAAGAAGGTAGTTCCATTGTCACTTTTTCGTCGCCATATTAACCACCTGACAATTAAGCAGATTGTGACATTTCGTGCTACCATACCCAATATCAGAAATCCTTCAAATTTTATTATAAATTTTTTGTCTTGGTCTTAGAATCGAAATTCGGACCAGTAATGATCTTTTGTGTTTGAAAGAAATGAAAGTTAATGCTCCCTTTCTAAATATTTTAAGCAAATAAGTGGATATTTGTAGTTATGGTTTGCATACTAACAATATATCATCAATTTTGTTTCACAACGTCTCCAATGTATGTAGAATGGCAAAATATATTTTAATTTGAACCAACTAAGTATATTGTACAAACCAGGGACCGAACGGTTATGATATTTATAACAAAAATTACAATTTAGCCGTTAAAATTGGATTTTTATTTTTTCGATAAATTTGTTTACTGTTTATTTTTATTTTTTTCAATGACACCATAACCGTAATTTTCAGATTTAATTTTTTGGGTAACAAAAGATTTAAAACGGTCATAAAAACACAGTGCCCATCATAACGGTAAAAACGATCGAAAAAATAAAAAATAACGAAAAATTAGTTATTTAATGGTCATTTTCGGCCCCCGGTAAAACCATACCGGAAATGGAAAGTACTCACTTCTCTAAAAGTTGAGGCCCATGGGTCCCAAAGTAAATTCCCATTTCAAGTTACTTGAAAGACATGCGGTTAAATGGACAGAGATAATACATATGTATGTATTAAATAACACATCGAAATATGTAATTTCAGTGTATGAATTATATCAGAAACAATCGTGTCCGATAAGGGAGACTCCAACCGATGGCATTAAAAAATCTTCACTAAAATCTTATTTATCCAAAAATGAGATTTTCGGGGAATGGTTATCGAATTTAATATAAAATTTAAACATTTTTAGATTAAGTTATTAATTATTTTTAAAAGGAAAATGTTAATATTATTTTATATATAATCCCAAATTTATGATATAAAATCCCCTGTACCAAAAAACTCAAATTGGGTAACGCCGCGTCGAATTTTTTACAATTGAGCAATTGTCAAAAATCTGCTTTTTAATCAAAAAGTTGTTTATTGAAACTACCTTGTTTTTTGTATCATGATTTCACTGAGCGAAACGTCAAATCCAAATCACACGCAAAACAAAAATTGGAAATTGGGTTAGCTTCTTACGCACGATGTTCAATTTCGGTTGGTCCCATACAAGTTGTATGTGCATGAGAAATTTTTGACAGTATATTGGCGGCGTGCGTGAATATTAGGTTGGCCTGTTAGGCTGGTCAAAATAGACATTTCCTTAATTTATTGTTACGCTGCTAAGGAAAAAAAATCATAGCGTACTAAAATATTTAATTTTATGAATACTAAAGTAGCATTTAATAAGGTAGAATCTAGTTAGTTATTATTAGTCGGCTAGGGAGGTATTCTATGTCGAAAGGATCTTAAATGCATTTCTAGCGTGTCTTCAAACCTGGAATCATTAATGTGACCTTCACAACGCATCAAATCCTGGAAGAGACCCTAAATAAGCAACGTGAAACATACTACCGATTAGACAAGGCAACTCACTATCGAAAGAGAGCCTATACAAATCTTAATTTTAGCGGCACTATATATGCACGGCAAAAGTAAGATGCTGCAGATAAAATTGCATAGTCGGCCTAAATACCAGCGCCATAAGCGCAGCATTCTTCAACTTAGTGAGGAAGGCGAAAGTGTTAAGCTTGGCTGTAAACCAAAATGAGACAAGGAACCTTCTGGGTCTTCCCGGGACCCTCATCACTATTAGCAGTTAAACGTTTAAAGTAGTTTTGCCAAAACATGCATTTTCAGGCAGTTAGGCAGGTTAGGCAGTTGAAAAGTGATCCCTCTCTCGACTCACAAAAGAAGCGCTCCCATTTAGCACAGAAACGTGGACGATTTCGAATAAATATGAGAAGGCTTTTGGGGCTTTCGAGGAAATTATTCTATTTGGGATCTATGGCTTTGTTGGCACGCTCGACGGATACCAAATAAGATTAACAAACGAGCTGTATGAATTTAAGAATCACAGAGATTTAGTTAAGTACTTGAAAATACAACAATTTTAAAATATTAGGATTATATATTGAGCCCTTACTTAAAATATAGCTAAAGCCATAACTCAAGCGTAATACTATGTTCACGTTGAAATATTAACTCGAGTTTAACGTTTTGGGTTTATGAACAACTGTTAAGTGTTCACATCGGGGTGTTTAATAATCTCAGAGTTTAATTTGACATTTGTTTGTTTATTTTTCTTATTCACATTTAGTCTGTTCCCGTACTCGAAGGATCAGACAGAAATAGTCCGAAGTAGCCGTGGCGTAGAATACTAACCATTTAGCAAAAAAAAAAAGAAAAAATGTGACCCGATAGAACTTTTTATGCTGATTTCAACCACATCAAGATTATTTGGCACAGATAAAAACCAAAGTCAATAAAATAGATTAAAGTTCAACTTTTTTATTTTTTATATTTATAATAGCTCGGAAACTATCTGACCGATCACAAAAGTATTGATGCTTATTTAAAGATAATTTAAATACATTTTACGCGACGTATATAATATAACCCTTTTTGAAACAAATTTTAAATAAACGCCATTCAAAAAAATATATTTATATATCTTTTGGTTATTAGGTATTTCTGGCTTAAAAATATAAGAAAATTATGCACACTAAGTGAAAGACCCCCTAATTACCTTTATTTTGACGTCACTACCTTTATAATAGGTTATGTTGTTCAAAAAATATTAATATTTAAAAAAATCAAAAAATTGAAATTTATCCAATGATATCTTCTGTATTTTTCATTTCCGCTAGATAACTTTGGTAGGATTAAAATCAACACAAAAGGTTCTATCGAGCCACATTTTTGGTTTTTGCATAGCTAGATTGTTGATCTCTTAGACTTATGTGGACGGAACGACCTCGCACTATTTCTGATTAAATCCTGCCGTACGGGAACAGGCTAACTGTCGGCAAGTTGGTTGTAGATTTGGATTATCAAAGACACAACCCAAATTCGGTCAAATAATAAGGTTGCATTCGCTTTAACTCCAAAAAAAAAATGGTGTTTAAGGCGAGTTAAACGAAAATTATTTGTATGGTAAACTCCGAGTTTATGAGTAGTGTTTAACATTTAACTCCAAAATGGCCTATAAGCTTGAGTTAATGGCTCAACGTGAACATAGCATAAGTTAGCCGAGACTTACGACAAAATTTAACTCAACTTAGACCGTAGGATTTAGATTCCTAAGTTAAGTTTTTACGTAAATTGAGAGCAGTGAGAGAATTAGGCTTGCCATATTTTTGTTTTTGTATTTCTTAAAAAAAAAATGAACGCAAGCATTTTTTTGCGTGGTTTTTTTGGTGTGGCAATAGAACCGGCGAAATGTCAATCAGCTGAAAAAGAAAATACAAAAACAAAATATTTTCGCTTCTGGCTTAAGTTGACGTGTAATCATTGACGATTTCTTAAGGTAAGTTAAATTAAGTCTAAGTCTTGGCTAACTAAAGCTTCAACCCTAAGGTATTCCATTTCCTCATAACAACTATATATTCACTTGCGTGCTACTTTTTCAATCCAATCTTAATAACAGTAAAAAAACGCAATGCTACTCAGGACCGCAGCGTTACCAACTATTTGTAAAAAAAGGAAAACGTTGCTGTTATATGGGTATACTTGACTCTAACACCTGTAGCACTATTCTCAACCGAGTTAGCGAAAAATATCGTATCGCTATCGCGACCTTACGAAGTTCATAACACACCGCGGCAACTTGCGATAGCGATCCGAAAACTGTCGCTAACTCGTTTGAGAATTGCCCCACAGGGCTGTCGTGTACATTTGTTAACATGGCGTATAATTAATATTTTGAAAATATCCATATGCCTCGGCGCCCCATGTCAGTGCTTCATCAGTTTTTTTTTCTTTTTATTAAGCTTAAATCTGTTTTCCTTTTTTTTATCGAATGTGTGATTTTTTGTTGATTTTCTCGGCTTGGGTTTTATTTGTTGTAACGTTTCTTTTGTCGCTCATAAAATCTGTCCATACGTCATTGAGGAAGATGACGCACAATGGGCCATATGAAGAGTTTAGCCGGAAAAAAATCAAAATGGAATTTTGATGTTTTGATAATTCCAACTTGTTAAGAAATGTCCAATTACAAAGAAAAAATTATCTTTTGTTGTTTGAAAGCCCACTTTGTTATTTTTTTTTTGTAGGTCAAATTTGAAGTTTTGAAACTTTTTTTTTTAAAAGTACAAAAATTAAATAGACATTCTTAAAAAGTGGTCTGTTGTTCATCACAGTGATGTACCAACACGCTGGAAAAAATGTATTTGGCATAGAAAACGATGCTCTCTTTAACGAAATGAAAACAATTGATATATGATTAGGAACGTAGCTAGAGTAATGTGTCAAAATTAGGCGTTTTTTCGTCAACAATTATCAACAAAGTCAAATTTTTTGGACAATCTAAACACTGTACTGGCATGGACTTTTCTTAAAATTTTTTTTTGAAGCTTTTCATGATATCTACTTTTATACACTACTTAAGCTAGACCTTGCACGAGCTTGCAACAATGTCAAACTCAACAATATATCAAGCTACGCCCCCTTTTTAATGAGGTTAACATTTCTGGATTAGAGGAAGTTACATCCTTTAAATCGGTATATGTTTCATTGAAATCGGGCGAACAGTGCCCTCAAAAAAGGGGGTTCAAAATTTTATTGTGGCGTATTTATATGTATGTAGATACCTTTAATATACCGTTTTTGCTACAAACCCTCCTCAAAGGACCACTGGAGTCATCAAATCGATCCCCGATCAAGGTGAACAAATCCAAGCATCAGAAGCAATAAAATATTTTTCTCCGGCTAACTTGTATGGGGTGGCCCACTGTGCGACGCGTGTTGACTTTAAATGGAATTGTTTAGGTTTTACGCCTAAATATAACTAAAAGTTTTAAAATTTATTTGTAAAGGACTGTTACGTACATAAATATTTAAAGAGAGCCCAAGAAGCTGTGACAAACAAAAAGTTCAAACGTTATCTATATACATATAAAAAATCATTGAATGTACTTACTTACATATGTAGGTATGTAAATATAATACTTACGTACAGAGGTCACAAAACCTTTGGTTACTGCTACAAAAAGGCTAAACATACGAAAAAGGTATTTTGAATGTCAATAATTAATTATTTATACAAAGGATGGAATTTTGTTTTAAATTTAGAGTAACAAAAGGATATATGTATGTCAGTAGTCACACATCATCTAAAAATAAGTAATGCCCTTCCATCTTTTTATTTTCAGCATCTATGGTCTCTTATAATATACATTTATTACTTGTTTTCCTTTTCGAGAATCGTGCAATTTTTGTTCGCCCTTCCCGTTCCACATACATAAGTGCTCTTTTTCTTTCCTAATTCACATTCTGTGCTCGGGAATCGATGTACATTTTCTAAGTAGTTACTAAAACTGGTAAAAACAAACAGTTATGTAAACCTAAATATTTAATCAAATCATTAACTTTTTCGAGCGTGAATTATTACGCTTTGCCAAAAGTAATCCATTTATCGTATTTGGATAATCAATTTTCAGTACAAAAGTTTGTTTTAACATTTAAATAGCGTTTTTATTTGTTTCTATAAAATATGTTTTTAGGCTGCTACTTTGCTAGCAGACTCATAAATTTAATAAAGGGTTAATAAATTTTGACAATACGTTGCGATTGGGGTAAAAGCGCTTTCAAATACGCTATACAGTGAGTAGCAGAAAGTAAATAAATATTCTTTAGCATTGGGAGTAAAGCGCCTTCTCAAAAAAATCGCAGAGGAGATAAGAAAAAAATACAAATAACACTAGAGGTCTGAACTTGAGATATATATTGCATATCGTCGGTGATACTGCAAAACGTTCTATGTCAGTTATTGCCGGAAGTGCTTAAATTACCTGTTATCTGTATCTTAGCGCTTCTGTTATTTGTTCAACTTAATCAACAAAAGATAGACAGTTTTGTCATTAGTTAATGATATTATAACGATCCGCAGATGCACTTAATTACATGTAGCAGACCATCTAAGCGCCAAGGTAGAAATTGACATAGAATGTTTTGCGGTATCACCGATGATATGATATATTGTATTTTGTACTAAATACATATGAAAAGTTCAATTAAGAATAGAGTCAATGACATATGGTGGCGTGCATTAACACCCGCGGAAATAGCGCTCATGGGCGTTGTTTCCTTCCTTTTTAGGAAGTAATGCCCGTGGATATTATTTCTCTATCGAAAGAGAAATTAAGCCCACCGACAAAAGGTAATAAAGCCCGCGGCTGCTATTTCTATTTAAAATTTTGTTCTGCATAGAACTACGATTGCGTCATCTACACAGTATTTCTGTGCGGGATGTGTCTATATATTTATCCGACAGAGAGGGTGTATGAATTTTGAACAGAAAATGGCACTGAAGGCGGCACAACGCCGAAACCGGTTTGTCTGCAGACCAAATTTTGAAAAGGGATGACGGAAATCTGTTCCAAAATACATCAGACAAAATAGTAAATATGTGTAAGTAAGTATATGTAAGTAAGAAGGTACATATATAATGTTAAAATCGCTGCGCTGAGGTGTAGTGGCTAGAAATGCGCACTACCACTCCGTGGCCCTGGTCCGCGCAGCATGGCAAAAAAATATAGAAAACAGTTTTTTTTTCTTAAAAGCGGTCGCCCCTCTCACAAAAATACAATCGCCGTTCAGAGTCGGCGTAAAACTGTAGGTCCCTCCCCGTTTAAATGGGAACCCGGACTACTCAGAGAGAGTGATTTGCATTCTAATTACTTTATTTGGTAAAGCGGCTTAGAAGAATGTCTGATACCAAATGTGCATTCTAAATTCCTACTTCCATAAGACGGTCATGCTTTTGTTAAAGTAAGGGACTTTCGGCAGGGAAATTGTAAAGACTTCCGGGTGAAGAGTAAATTGGTAATAAGCCATTATTGCGTGATCCACACTGAGTATGTATCGTCGTCATTATACATATAGAAAACCGTAAAATAAACCAAAGAGTACTTTAGTTCGAAGAAAGCAATAAAAATAGCTCAAGGACCTTTAAGTTTTTAAACAATACAGTAATATTACTAATAATAACATTTATAATAAAAAAAACCACTTTTAAAAGCTCAAAAGGCGCAAAAATATTATGCAAAGTTCTGCCTATCAGCTAAAAAAGAACGCCGACAGCTAAAAAGTTTAGCGGAAACCAACTTCAAATAAATCCCAACGAATATCTTAATTGAAAGTACTTAGTCTCTCAACACATGGCAAAATGGTTTATTCAAATGCAAAAAGAATTATATAAAAAGAAAGTGTAGATAACAAATGAGGGGAAGT
>JAPVRG010269338.1:9375-27527 GCA_029783565.1 Rhagoletis cerasi
ATTCGTGCTTTTATGAAATTTTACTGAACGCCCATGCACGCACGAGTTCGTGCTGACAGCAAATATTCCGGCCCGTACCCGCGGCCTTACGCAGGGGCCCGTCGGGCCCCTGCCAAAAGCCCGGCCCGTGCCCATCTCTACTTCATACCTTTCACCAAAAAATTTAACTTCAACCTTCGAGCTACACATTACTTATACTAAATGGATGTACACTGTGAGCCACAAAGATGGAGGAGTTATATCGCACAAACTTATATCAGAACATGGCTTATAGATCACTGATCTTGACGATTTTCTCAGTAGACCTTATTTGATTAATTAGTAAATAGTTCACGAAATTGTTCGGGTTTAGCTGTGTAAATGAAGGAGTTTTATAGTAAAACCTGATGTCTGAGTAATCAGTTGAATGTGAGCTGTATTTTGTAGTGACCCGGTCTTAATAATTTTCAAGGCGAACTCTCTGTTTATAATATGTGAAGATACTATGAAATTTCATCTTCCTAGCTGCATAAATGAATGAGTTATAACGCGAAACCTGATATCTGAACAATCAATCTGAACATATGATTAATGTCGTATCAGAAAACACCCGCACACCCAATTTCAGTCGGATATCTCAAAAGCTGATGGACTAGTTTGCATTCAAACAGACAACCAGACGGGCATGGCTAAATCGACTCAGCTCGACGTCCTGATCATTGTCGTATACTTTCTTATGAATCTATTTCTTAATCTTCTAGTTTTTACAAAAATCGGACCAAAGTTATAGTTTAGAGTTTATTCATTTTTTGCTTTTGAGTAAATAACCCCTGTATTCTGGCAAACAAAAAAAACGAACCATTCAAATTAGTCAAATCCCTAACGTGCGTCAATCAACGAAAATTAGGACTTTTTTGATTTTCTAGTTTTTTTTTTGTTTTTTTTTAATTAAATTTTTTTTCATGCAAACAAAACAATAAAGAATGATCACAAATAGCACAGCCGTTCTCGAGTTTTTGCGAGACTAACGCACAGCAATTGATTTTAAAATGAAAATTGATTTTAAACATTTCCAAAAATTTCGCTTCTCTTTTTCTTTTGCTCAACAGCATAAGGACTGTATCCCTAAAACAAAGTCATTGAATATTTTTTCATGTAGATTTTTAAGCTCCTACCTGCGGTGCGGCTGATTTTGACGACTGCTGAATTTGACAATCTCAACTGAGAAATTTGTGGCTTTCTTACAACTACGAAGTATCTACTATAAAAGCGGCAGGCCACTATCTAATACACACCTGACACTTGGCAATTGTGGCAGAAACATAATTCATGTTGGCACATATTCAAACACATGTATGAATGCCCTGTAGGATAAATCTCGATAGAGTACACAGCTATTTTTTTAACAAACTAATACTAACTAATCACTATGGCCGGTCGTTATAGTCAAAATAAAGTCGACTCTAAAGTTAGTTGCAGCAAAAAGCTGCGACTTTATTTTGACTATAACTACGGGCCTATATTTATATCGTCGAATTGGGTCTAATTGCTTTATATGACCTATTTACATATGAACTCACATAAGAAATCTTTTGAAAAATTAAGGTAAAAATAACCACCACGATTTCCCCTCGAATATGTAACCTAGTAGGTTCTTTATGTTTTTTAATAGCCTGTAAGGTAGTAAATTAACGCCTGATGAAAGACTTTTGTCATATATTCCGACAAAAGCAAAAGCGCAAGTTTAAACCCCCATGTCAAGCCTAATATTTCTGGTATGTATATTCTTAGTGCGTAAAGAAAAATTTAAGGGAAACATCTTGATTATAATTAGATTATAAAAATTATGAATTGGAATTCTCATTTTGAATGAAGCTATGTCATAAAAAAACATTCATTTCAAATTCAACTATTTTTAAAACAAAAAAATTCAAAATAATATTCAAATAGTGGGTTTCCCATACTGCCTTGCCTTCGTCGGCTGAATTCTCCTCTGTGCGCCAATTGGAAATGCTAAGTGAAGCCAAGACCTTATTCACCTGGTCTTTCCATCATCAGCGTTTGTGTCCATTCGTACGGCAGGACCAAGCCTGCGAAGCCATTTTTTTAATTTGCTGTTCCGCGAATCTCCCGCAGTGTCGTTCTCTCGAACACTCCAAGGACCGCCTCATCGTATGTTTTCATAGTCCATACTTCTGGGCCATATTCCAGGACATGCAAGATTAGTGACTTACAGAGTGTGGTTTTTGTACGACGAGCGAGTACCCAACTTCCCAATTGCCTACTCGGTCCTAAGAAGCATTTGGTGGCAAGAGTGATTTTCCTTGGAATTTTGAGACTCACATTACTTTTGGTGTTAATGCAGGCTCCTTAATAAACGAAGTCGTCGAAATTAAAGCTGTGAACACTGACGTGAGTGCTGAGAAGCGTATGCGCTGACTGTTTGTCTGATGACAGGAGATAATTCGTTTTGTCCTCGTTCACCAACACATACACGTGCTTTGCTTCTCTTTCTTATTTCGAGAAGGCAGAACAGGCATTGCATTTGTTTTTACCGATGATGTCGATGTCATCGGCATACACCAGAAATTGTACGCTCTTCTATAAATTGTTCCTGCTCCTACATCAGATTACAGAAATTGCACGAAAGGGTGTCGCTCCGTCTCAAATCAAATTACTCGGAGAGGTCCTTCTCAATTTTGACATAGCTGGTGGTATTTCTCAACGTCATTTTTAGACGTCACGACGTAGAGGCAACTTCTTTTCGAAAAGCGGCTTTTTCCTCATCGACAAAAATATGATGTGTGGTTTCGTCTTCTTAAAAATTGGGCATATGGTGAATACCTGTTCTATTATGGATTTACCATGCCGCACTGAAAGGTCCCATAAGTCCGTTGAAAGTGGGCCGATGCTTAGAAGACTGATGTTCCCGCGGTGGTTGAATCATATAGCAGAGTCAACGTTTTTGTGGATTGGCCAGAGCACACTTTAATTCCATTCTTCGGATATTCGTTCATCCGACAATATTCTGCATGCACATTTTCAACTCCTCGGTGCCGTTTTTGAATAGATCTGCTGGCAGGCCGTCCGCACCAGCGCTTTTTGTTGTTTTTCAGTCACGAAATTGCTTTTTGTACCCCGTCATGTTCCACTACATTCAATGCTGTTACGATTCAACAAAGTAGACAAGTGTCTCCTCCATAATTTAGATATCTTCTGGATATCGGTCTTAAAATCTTCCATAATTCGCCTAGCTTTCTGATACAAATTTTCTTTCGTTCTTCCTGTCGACCAGCATTTCAAGCTGTCCACAATCACGTATTTCGGTCTCTCTATTTTATTATTAAGGAAAATACGTAACTGATTCTAGTAAAAAAGCTAACTTTAATAATGAATTTTGATACTTCCCAAACTGATTTTGCGAAAAATCTATGAAAACGTTAAGAGGCAGTGAATATGTTAAGCTAAGTTTGGTATTGTAAAAATTCCTTGACCTTAACGGATTCTTGTAAACAGACAAAAGTGCATTAGTCTAAATTATATAGAATTGTCTATACTTGGATATTAAGCCGTGAATCTGCAACTTAACCGAGGAGGAGGTTATCAATTCGTCGGAATATTTGTTTCTTCCTACTTTGTTGTGTGTTACCGGATAAAGTTGGTGCCTCAAGGGCAGTTCCATATTAATTTGTTTTAGTTCCGATCATTGGATCATGAAGAAACTAACGCTAGTCCTAAATTTTTATATGAGCATTGAAGTCGGTTGTTTCTTTTTGCTTAAAAATTACTTGTTTGCTTAAAAATTACTTGTTATCGAAAAAATTTAAAAATGTTCCATGGGCCGTAAGACTGTAGGTTTGAGTGATGACGTCGGGACGCACATACGTCACCACCAAACTATTAGTAAACATTTGAGCGCCGAATATATATTGTTTTATATGTTGCGATCACTACTTAAGGATTACCCTACTGGGAATACCAAGAGATTCGTAAAATGCGAAATGCATGTGTAACCCCCTACATAAATGTAGATATGTATGTGTACATATGTACGTACATTCTTATTCACAACCAGGCATACAAATTCACACACATAATAGGCATTCATTTTTGCCGGGCAGCCGGCATTGTCAGCACATTTGTCTTGCATAAGCCTGGCATACTTCACAGCGCACTTTCTTAACTTTTTAAGCCATAAACGCTTCGTGGCGTACCAGTGGCCGCACATTCACGTCTCTCATATGTACATATGTACGCATTCAGTGAAAGCTCCCAACATTCGCGAGCTCGTATTTGAGGACATAAATTCAATGCACACATTTGTACAAAATAGCAAACAGCCTTATAAGCTGATGCGTATGCATTGCGTTCATATTTGCAAGCCTATCCTGCGCCTATGCATATATATATATACATATATATGTATGTATGTAGATAAGTGTGTTACTGCCAGCACATATGACTGGCAGTGGTCTGCTCCATTGGTCCTTTGCCGATATGCCTGCCTGCTGGTGTGCCTTTGAGTCATATTTCATTGGACATTTTACGTTCGCAATTCAAAGCGTTTCAGTCGTTTTCAGTTTACACTTTTTAGCTTTCGCTTTTTTCTTTCCCTTTTCGCTTTGTCATAGCTTCTTTCGTTGGTGCTTAAATCATTTTTTTCCAGCCTTAAAACTATGAGAAATTCCTTTTGCTTTTACACCGGCATTCTATTTTTTTAATATTCCTTGCTTTCAATTTCATCGCCCCTTGCGCTGTATTTTCTCCTTACTCGTTGGATATAGGTCGGCATGACATCTGACAAAGCCACAAGGTATTGCGGTTGACGCATGCAAAGAATGGCGGAAAAACGGCTGATGCATTGCAATCGCTTTCACCGTTATCACGCTCCTCACCCGCTTTCACCTTTAGTTATACTGGATTCATCAGCTATTTCTACTGAGTAGGTGAATTAGGTTTGCGTTTTTTTTAATCTAAACCAGGAGGCGGCAAGTGTAGACATTTTGAGGAGTCGTCAAAAATTTATTAATACAGAGCACCCCTATTAAAGTATCTAATCTAAAGATTCAAAAAAAAAACTTATAAAACTACATTCGATGTTTCACTATTTTTATCATGTTGGCATATTTTTTAAAGTCTAAATTTCGGTCATTTTAAATTTACTAGAAAAAGGGTTCCTGGCTACATATTCTTCCATTCAATGTAGAACGCCCCCACTGTTCACCGCTCCAGAGATGGAAATGTATGAGATTTCCTTCAATAAAAGTGCACACTTTTACTGAAAGCATAGCTGATTGTACATACATAAATATATGTACTCGCGCTTACTAGCCAAGAATTTGGTGATACTAAGGTTACCAAATTCCAATGACTAGTTTATTTGCGCCCATGTCCATACGGAAAAGTAGGCCGACGCGACCAAAGACCTATTCCAAAATCGCTGGGATCACATTCTGCCTTCATGACGCAACGAACGATAACGGACTGAGCCTTATAGACTTCGTCGGGGTCCAAAACAAAATAGTCCACAGCACTAGGTTACAGCATAAGAAGTTACATGGTTGACTCCGGATAGGATAAAAAGAACTAAATTGATCATGTTGTGATAGACGGAAGACATGCTTCGTGGGCCAAAAATCGACATGTTCACTGTGCCCTGTGTAGCAAAAAATATGCGTCCAGCAATCCTGGAAATCACAACGTCGAAAATCTGCAATCACAACAGATGTCCAATTTATTCGCCACTCGACTCTTACACCAGCATTGGAACCACATGTCTCGTGCACTACGTACCAATGCCTAAGAAGTGGTTGGTTTTCACCAAACCCGAAAGAATATCACGCGGCTGTAGAGAAAAAGAATGCAACCTACAGGACCACACTGGATCGGCCGAAGGACCGCTATAGAGAGCTAAAACTGAAAGCGAGACAGATTTTTTCTGTAAAAATAAAAGAAAGGACTTGAAATGCTGGCCAATAGGATAAATGCCCGAACATTTTATCAAAAGGTCAAGCGACCCACGGAAGGTTTCAAAACATTGGCGAACTCCTGTAAGAACAAAAACGCCGACCTAGTGACTAGAACCAACTCAATTCATGGATAGTGCACTTTCACATGCTTTCGAACGGTAAAAACCAGAGATGGAAAAGTACGCAAAATTGGGCTATTCTCCGCCCTTTAAATCCCACCAGACCTTTTAGGCCCGATCGGCAGATTTTCGTCACTATTTGATTGAAATAAGATTTCTTTACATGTTTTTATTGAAAAAATTATTTTTTATGTACTGTTATATATCGTCGTTATGAATAAAAATAAGGTATAAATATTTATTAAATTATATACTTGTGTTTTATTATCTGGTAGTGATACCGTGTGAGGGGCAAGGCTTCAACTAATTTGAAAATTCGACCGTATACTATTTACCGTAGATTTTGCTGTACGTATGAACTTCTGAACTCTTCTATCCATTCGGCTTTTTGGGAGCTGTTTCAGCTAAGAAAAAAATAATAGTTCGCAGAAAGCAAGACGATCTTACAGAAAGAAGCAAAGAAACAAGCGACAATTTTTTTTAAATGCTTCTTGCGCGTACAACATTTGTTGGTTTTTCTTTTTATTTTGAAAGATCCATACAGCTGATTGGCGTTTTCTTTCTAGCTCATGCGCATAAATCCAAGTTACGTCATCGGTTACGATGTGATTTGACTATCTGGATATGGCATACTTGTATTTTTGTAGCGTTTTTATGGACTAATCGATGCGAGCTTTTTTTGAGCAATTCCCAAATTGTGTGGGTTCCAACTCGCACGTACTAGCTTTCTAGGAGGGTGAATGCCTAGGCCCGCCCCAATGTTAATATATGTCACATGACAATGTACCATTATCGTCCTGTGTCGATGTTTTCTGGCGTAAAAACCGATACCGGACGACCTTCTCGATTTTCATCGGCGAGCGAAGTACGATCACGCTTTTCTACCCCAAAAGTCGAAATAAGTTCATCGATGCACTGTTGTTGTGTTAATCCACGTCGAAAATTGTAAACAATCACCAAAGAAAACCATTTTTTTTATATTAATTCTCTGTCAGGGTTTAATGGACTGGGCCAAAATACCTTGGGCCGCTACAGCGCCAATCAAGAAGGAGAAGAAGTTTCCCAATCCGGATCGCGTACCAATGGCATTGACCCATGGGATAGAAGAAACTCCCATTACTGCAGGTAAAATGCGAGCCAAACTTGAATCATAAACCCACATTTGTTTTCTAAGTAGAAAAGAAAACGCCATAAGACAATATGTTTGAGCTACTGGAAATTTAATTGCAGCTGGGCCACAATTTACTGATTAGATTTTTGACGCGCTCAACACAAAGACTAGCGGTATCGACAGGTACTCAGGATGGTAAGATGCAGAAATTACTTTACGATCTTAACAAGGGATGGTAGTGAAGAAAAATAAAACTTGCCGTTCACTAGAAAATTTTACCAAATTTAGAAAAAATGTATTATTTGTTTGTTATATAATAGAATGGGATTCGATTATGGAAAACCAAGAAATTTTTGCAAGCGTTGATGCTTTGAGGTGTCTCGACCATAACTTAAAGAAGGAATTAGTTTTTGCACTGATGAAGTTAGCTGAAAATCAAGAAATTGTAGTGAAAATAGAGTCGGAGCTTAAGCTCACTTTTTATGCATGTCTCATACATAAGTAACATAAGTTGACTTTATATTAAAAAATAATAAGTTTCCCTTAAAAATTGCTATATCTTATATATAAATAGGCAATCATGTTTCCTCTGCACCCCTTTTACGGCTAAACTATACTTCTATGGTATTTTGATGCTGATGTGCAGACAATTTTTAAAATTTCAAATTAGCTTAAAATAGAGCGAAAAAATCAATTCAAAAGTCACACCAATACCAATGCCATACATGTACATGGTTGGGGCGGAAATACCTCCTAAACGTATGCTTTAATATTGATAGTGAAATGCGAAGCAGCGGTGTAAGAACAAATTAGATTGAAATTAATGCAACTATGAAGGTAAAGTTGAATATGTAGATGAAGAAAGGAATAGACGAATAAAGGAAAAGATAAAAATAATAAAGATTCGTAAAGATAAAGACAAAGAAGAAGGTAAATTCAAACATTAAATATAAACCAAAGAGGGTATGAATATGCAGATGCAGAGAAGAATGAAGACACCTAATTTACCCACATGACATGATATGACTTGATATGTCATCAATGAATGGTGGTTGAATTTCAACCACTGGGCGAACTCTAGTTTTTACTACTCTTCTATGAAAAGGGCGCCTTAAACTACACCTATAGCTAGTTAATCGTTATAACTGATACGGTGTCGTGCATTTTCTTCCATAGAAAGTAGGTTCAAATTTTATGGAGATTTATTGAATTTTCCTGAGTTTTGCAAAAAGTTCAGAGATTCTCATTGTATGTATTTTGTTTTAGTATGAGTTATATTTTTATAAAAAACTAGCTACCCGTATGCGAAGTTGTACGCATTTTATAAATGCTCGTTTTTAAATAAAAACCATTTTTTTCTGTTTTCTATATAGATTAATATTATTTACTGGATACAAAGATTTTTTAGTTAAATAGTGTTTTAAAGCACTTCGAAATACACAACTTTTTGATTTTGTTATTTAAAGGCAGTAATATGGTTTGATTGTCGGCATTTCCAGTTCTTGATAAAGCAACACTTAATTGACCATGTGTAAGGCATTCTGAGCGCAAATCAATTCACACAAATTGAAATGTTTGGCCTTGAGCTTTGTTAATTGTAATAGCGAACGAAACCTTTACAGGAAACTGAAGACGTTTGTACTGAAATGGCACGTCTTTTGGAATCATAGGTATACGTGGAATATACGCTGTTTGTCCGGTTGCTGATCCTGTAAGAATAATGCATTCAATAACATTGCTATGCAATTTTTGCACTACCAGTCGTGTGCCATTACAAAGTGGGGGTGGTCGAAGATAGCGTAACAATATAACTGGAATCCCATTTGTAAGAGTTAGTTTATGAGGCGGTAAGCCAGCCGGGTTTAACGTATTTAAGAATTCAGTGGGATAGTGGACGGCATCTTCAAGGTTAAATACTGTGTCGATACTCTTTAATTTCTCTACCAATGTTTTGCATTGCGACGCTATTAATCTCATCAACAGTAGCATTCATTGGCGAGAAAATTGCTCTCTCGCACAGCCCATTGTATGGTTTGCTTAAAATATTTTCAATATCTGAATACCCTTCATATATCAAATCGTTCAGGGAGTGCACCACTTTACCAATTCTGGAATCTACAGTGACGTATCCATCGATATTTTGCATACTTCCATTTCCAACCCTACTAAGATTGGCGCTCATATCGTATACTCTGAATAACTTTATCATAGACCACTTATTATTATTATTGTTGGGGACAAAGCACTGCGACCTTAAGATCTATTGTGCCCCCTTCATGGTTTTATAGTGTGTCTATAAGTCCAAAATCTGCAAGAAACTTTAGTATGGAGCCTAAATCTACGGATTTCACTTCGCCTTTGGTTATCAGATGTTCACCCTGGTGCCTTTTGCATTTGTGCATTAGTGCAGGACATTCTTCTAAGATGTGCTGTGCAGTCTCGTTATCCGTCCTGCAAACTCTGCATCGCTCATGCGAGTAACTTCCCAGTCTAGCCAGGTGATAGTTCAGCCTGCAGTGACCTGTCAGGATTCCAGTTACAATTCTCAAGTTATTCTTTGATAAGCTCATACATTCCTTGAAGCGTTTTAGGTTATATGTTCCTAAAAGTGCTATGGACTGCTCTAGACCTGGTAGATTATCCCAGTAGCAATTTGTTCGAGGCTCTTACTCTAAACGAACAAGAGCAGAAAGTGCCCCTTTTCCCACGCCACAGAAGGTATCTGGGCCGGTGAAAGGAGTTGATGCACCTTTCTTCGATAGTTTATCGGCGATCTCGATTCCCTTAATACCAATACGTCCCAGAATCCAGAGAACCCAAACTTGATTGGTCAGAGCAAGAGTGTTCAGCTTGTCGAGGCACTCCATCACCAGTTGGGAGGTTACCTTGTGAGATCTGTTGGCCTCTTCTATGGCGTATGTTCCAGCCTGGAAAATAGAAATCTGTTACCCCTATCCCGGTACCCTCTTCCGTCAATGAGCCATCATTGTACCTGATAATCATATTTGGTTTATCCGATATGTCTCGGATATGCCTGCCCAGCTCTTCTTATTACTCAGATCAGTTTTGAACCTCTTTGTAAAGCTGAACCTCGGATGCATGGTATCCCTCGATATTGCAATTTCAGGGAACCTCCTCATGAGAATATCTAACTTCCCACGGAACCAGTCATCCTTAGTAAAGCGCTTTTTGTCTGAGCCTGTATGTGAATATGAAGAGGGGTAAGATCTAAAAGAACCTCCAACGACGCGGTTGGACAAGTCCTCTTGGCTCCAGTTACAAAATGTCTTCCCAGAAGTATTGCCGGAATGTGGTCCATAAGGGCATGCAATTTGGTGGCTGGCAAAAAACTATTATAACAGAGAACAGTTCTCTAAGAT
This sequence comes from Rhagoletis cerasi, assembly GCA_029783565.1. NCBI lineage: Eukaryota > Metazoa > Arthropoda > Insecta > Diptera > Tephritidae > Rhagoletis > Rhagoletis cerasi. Next base: position 19,934 of record JAPVRG010269338.1, read on the forward strand.
GTGGTGGTGAATGTAATAAGGCAGCTTCACCGTTCAGTCCCTGGTCCACTTCCCGTTAAAAAAGGATCCTATATGCTTATCTCGGCAAAAAGCTACCTACTTGGCAAATTTTAAGCAAATCGGACCAGAAATACAATTTTTTCGAATAGATCGGTCCCTGGTCCACATCCTGGAAAAAAGGATCATATATGCTAATATAGGCAAAAAGCTAACAATGTACCAAATCTTAAGCAAATTGGATCACAAATACGATTTTTCGAATTGATCGGTCCCTGGTCACCTACCGGAAAAAAACATCGTGCTTGCTGAAAGCTATTTACATACAAAATTTCATGAAAATCGGACCAGCCGTTCGCGAGATTACCTGTTACAAAAAAAGGGACTTCTCTTTATATAATTAGTATAGATTAGCTAAAAGGAATTAAAATAAAAAGCTTTGCATACATTGTGAAAAATCCTCTGTACGTAGACTTCTGTCGTCCACTGCATGTGTGAATGTATGTTGGTATGCAGACGAGTATATGCAAGTGATTTCGTGCGCGTTTGAGCATAGCGTAAATTCATTTTGTTTTATGTTTATCGAACGTGTTTAGAAATTTGAAAAGCTTGGCCATCTTCCTTTAACTTCGTATGTGAACTACAAATGTTTCTATGTATGTTCATACTTACATGCATTGTTGCTTAAAGTTTTATTTGTGCCGACTACACACGGAGTAACCGTAGAGGCAACAGTTGCGCAGCCTCAGTAGTGTGTGCTAGGGTATCACATTCGGAGAAAAATTTTGCTTTCTGCCATAACGCCTTTTCAGCTCACTTGCTTCAACGAACTAAGCCAATGAAAGCAATGCACGACGATACACAAGAGGCAACCGACATGGCAACCAACACAAAATTTCAAAATATTTTGATTTTCGGGCGACGGTTGCGGCAATACGAATTTTAATGAGCAACAATGCTACACACGAGGCAACGGCTGAAGCAACATGCCATGGTTGTGTCAAAGGTTGGTAGTCAGCATTCGAGTACAGTGATTACAGTATTTAAAACCGAAACTTCTTCCTTCAGACACATGACGGATAACGGTTCAGCATAGAATTTGATGTAGATTTATCTACGATATATGATAGGCACTCTTCTTCAACTGATCAAGGAATGTTCACATTCTGATGCACTGCACTGGATCGTCTTGAAAGTAAATTTGAAATTTATTTATGGATTTAAAAATTTGTAATATTGTTTAACTGTTTCCATAATTGAAAGAGATCTCAAAAATTTATTTTCTACTAGCCTCGCATGGCTTAGTGCTTTGCACGGTGTTCTTGAAGGGAGAACCTATATGCGAGCTAGAAACAACCCCCATAAACCGATTTCGTATCCATCTGCATTGCTTTTTTCTCACTTTAAGACCACCATGTTTGGCTAGAACAAACCCCTTGGTCGAATTTTTTGATAAAATATTTTCTACTTAGTTTATTTCCTTTAATTTATCTGTATCAAACATCGGATTTATTATGATAGATTTTGCGCGACACTTGTGTAACTTCAAAACACGGACTCGTTTCTAGAGCAACTTTGCATAAATGTGCGTAGTTCCACTGAGTTACTCTTTGTTTGTGCTTCCTATATTTCACCTAACAGTTGTGAGGCGATATATAAAGCTCACCTTTGCGTCCTCGGAGATTTTAAATTGGGTAATATCTCTTGGCGTAATCTTCCTCGCTTTTCACTCCGGCTAATGAAACTAATGCATGCGAGCTCTACGTAACTGACAGCCTTTTGAGTATTGGTCTTTCACAAATTAATGGATTCCCACCAGCAAAAAGTTTCAGCACTGAATAAAGTAAGCGAATTAGTAACAGGTCGCGGGGCAAGAGAGAGGAAATTTCGTCATAAAAATGGAATATGCCTGTTCTTCTTATTTGAGTTGGGTATTTACACAACTAATGAAGTCTTATTCTAAATATGTAGGACATCGGCCGTATTAAAATTCAGCAAAGAGTTCAGTGGTTAGCCCTCACTTTTGCTATTACTTACCAACTCATTTCCTAGTTATTACCTGTTGCTGCTGGGTTGGTAATAAGCTGAGACTTAGTTTTCATAAGTAGCAATGTAAATGATCAGTACTGTGAATGCCAGAATCCGATTTCACAGGCAAACGATCATCATATCGCTATAGAAGTATGTGTGCAGTTTTATGATTACTCTTCGGTTCCTATTGAAAGAAGCCGGTCAAATTTTAACTTTAATGCTGGTGATTTGAATCTTTTAAATGGTTATTTACTTAAGTATGATTGGGAATTTTTGTTAGGCGTTCATGGAACAGCAAATGCTTATAATATAAAATTTGTTTCATGAAGCATTTCTCCAAATCGTATCAAGCTTAAACAAGAAGTCATACAGGTTACCCTGGTATACTAAAGGTCAAATGCGTCTTAAAAATCGCAAAAATAAACTGTATAAGTTAAGGCAACTAGATGTTCATCTCACATGCTAAGTTATAAATACTGCCTTAAGAAATTCAATGCCCTGGACAAGATCTTATACAACAAGTACATAAGAAACAATGAAAAGAGTATTAAGAATAACCCCAAAGCTTTCTGGAGTTTTATAAAGTCTAAAAATTCCAATTCATATATACCGTCCTCAGTTTTTCTAAATAACAAACAGACAAGCTCCCCCGAAGCGGCAGCCAATATCTTTGCAGAGTTCTTCTCTTCTAATTTTGTATCCGATTTTGATCTTGCCATGGACAGCTATCCATTCTCCGACTCCACGCTTGATTTTGGCTATCTAAGTGTCTCTGAGTTGGACGTTGAAAGAGGCATACCATCATTAAAGCAGCCCAATAAGTTGGATTCTGATGGTCTGTCACCTGCCATACTCAAAAGATGTCTTTCTCTTGTTCAGGCACTAACAATAATATTCAACAAGTCTCTATCTACTGGTTGTTTCATTGACGAGTGGAAGAATGCTCTAATCACACCAATCTATAAAAGTGGTAATAAAAACGATGTGGCACAGGCCTATCTCCAAATTATCTACTGTTTCTAAACTTTTCGAATCTATTGTGAAACGAAAGCTTTACTTTGCTGTGAAGAGCTCCATTTGCCCTAATCAACATGGATTTGTTAGCGGCCGGTCAACTGTCTCCAACCTGGCAATTTTCACTGAGGATTGCTTGGGTGCATTTCAAGAAGGTTATCAGGTAGATACTCTTTACACTGATTTTTCAAAAGCTTTTGACAGAGTTTCGCACAAAGTGCTTATATCTAAGTTATCGCGCTTAGGGTTCCCTTCTACCTTCCTTGAGTGGATTACATCCTATCTTTACAATCGGTGATGCATAGTTGCCTTTGACAATATATTTTCGTTTCTACTTCAGGAGTACCCCAAGGTAGCATTTTAGGTCCACCTCTTTTTATTCTATTTATAAACGACATAGGGTCATGTTTTTTGTCCTCAAAATACTTATTATATGGAGAGGATCTGAAGATATTCTCAGTAATCAGAAATTCCCAGGACTCCATATTTCTACAAGCAGAGCTCGCCAACTTGCACTCTTGGTAGCAGTTTCGATTATCATTGAATGTCAGTAAATGTTCACTAGAAAGCTAAATCCTATGCAACCAAACTACAATATTGCTGGTGCTGTTCTAAAATTCATTACGAAGGTTAAAGACTTAGGTCTCTACTTCGATTCGAAGTTAACTTTCTCTTCTCATATTAATTACATCAAATCTAAGGCATATGTGATGCTTGCGTTAGTTCCTCGTAATAGCATGTCTTTTAGGGATCCCTATACCCTTAAAGTACTTTATACCACTTTAGTTAGATCCAGATTAGAGTATGCCTCCTTCATATGGCGACCCCATCAGTCTATCTATATCAACCGTATAGAAAGAGTTCAAAAAATTTTCAATACATTTGCTTTGCGTTCTTTAAAATTTACGGATCCTATTCCTCCATACGAAGCACGTTGCCAGCTTTTAAATTTGAAATCGTTACATAACAGGCGTACCTATCTCGCTGCCTCTTTTGTGGTTAATATCCTTGAAGGTTCGGTAGACTGTCCTTATCTTTTGGAGAAATTATCTTTGAACGTTCCTTATCATAACTTACGTCGTGTTTCACCATTCTACATTGGAATCCCAAAATCAAACTATATGAAATTCTCGGCCCTATTAAGAACCCTTTCTTGCTTTTGCGGGCCAGCGAACTTTGGCGGCAAACCTTCGCGTATCTACTCGTATTTACACAAACAGATATCCATGTTGGGAGACACTAATTCCAAATGTCAAGTATTAGATGGCTTCACAACAAAAACTCAATGACAAAACTGTCTCAGATCGCTGAACTTGCCTTGCTGAAGGCCTTTTACACCGTTTACAATTCCACTAGAAGCTATTGAGGCATCCTCTCTCCAACAAATGGTTAAATCAGCGGACTGCGAATTACCTGACTGTTCGACAGTCGTCACTACTTTTTCGAGATCACACTTCACAATAAAGGGTCTCACAGGTTGGAGTCCTACTTCCACATTTCTAAGCTTTCTTAGCCATCGGATCCATGAGACCTTCAACTTGACCATTGTTCTATATTGGCGTCTAGTAATGCCATTGATGACTTGTGTTTGAAAGTAGACGTCTAAACTTCTCACTTCTTCACTGCACTGTATCTTACCAGCTCCCCTCTAAATTCAACGGAGACTAAGGAGGTCAAGCTACATTTAAGCATCATATTCGACGGTCCATCTATTCCCGAAATTCTAGAGGTAATGTTCGACAATTTGCTCTTCTTCTCAGCGCACACAAGCGGAATTATCCATAAAGTAAGATGAGGTCCAGATATATAATTTACAACCACTGGGTCCGACCTTGTATTTACAAGTCATCACGACATTTATTGAGAGACAATTAGCAACTTCAGCTGCCTCGAGCCCGCGTAACTCTGACACAACTAATGTAGTAGACTTACCTCATACTTATCCAGACTCGGCATACCCAACACATGTCCGGCTTGTGAAGGTACCCCCATGACACCAATCACCTTTTCATTTGCCCCCGAAAACCTACTCAGCTAACAGCCCTTTAAAAGATATAGTCAAGTTAACAGCCACGATAACGGGACATTGGCCCATTGGCGAACATGCAGCTAAAATGGGCCTTCCGTAGAATCCTCGGTGCCGCAGCTGTGATCTTGAGGGTAGTAAAGAAACGATCCTACACTATCTTTGCGAGTGCCCAGCTTTGGCACAAATAAGGCATGACACACTCGGGAGCTTCTCCATCCAAAATCTTACGGAGATCTCCAAATGTACCATTACAAGCCTTAACAGATTCATCGAAAAAACCAAATGGTTTGACGAAACCGAATCATGAGAGCAGGAAAACATCAGAGATCCCAGAGTAAGCGTATCAAAATGGTGCTATAAGCATTAATTGGGTCCTGGGTATGTGCTCAGGCGACGCTTCTACCAACCAACAACAGCCCTTTTGGGCCTACCGTTAGTTGAATCTGACAACAGCGGTTGATAGATTCGCCGTTTTAGGAAGGGTTTCGTAGTGTGGCTACAGCAACAACAACAATAAAAACAACGGAAACAACAGACAGTGTTTAAAAAGTATTTACAAGCAGTTTTAAATGAATCAGAAGGGAGGACAGGTAAGATACCGATTGCCTTGTGACCACTTTCTCAGGCGGCAGTCGTTGTTTGTTTAAGTTTCTAATAGCTCTTCCTTAATAAAATTGCATTTGAAACCATAGTATGTAAAACCGACGAAATCGTGATGACTTCAAGGAAATAGTAGTATCCTTTCCTACCATCCTATTCTCGGTATAATATAGATATCCTTTCGGTATTAAGGTGTTTGGATTTTTTAGTTTCTTTCATTAATTTTAATTGTTTAATTGCTTGGCTTTATTGTATCTTTATTCTTTTGGATTCTTCGAAATCTCGGTAACTTCCACCTATGTATGTGTTTAAAATTTTAAATTGCTTTCGGCTTAAATTGCCAGGTTGTATGAGTAACAACAGGAAATAATGAATAAAATCAATTAAATCTCTCAAATAGAACTAATTTCAACGAATTCCCAATTCCACGCACACAGTATACACCTACAAGTGCAAATACAAAAATATACAGATGAATATTGCCACACAAACAACAAATATGGGTACATGCATACTTGCTCATATTCCTGCAATTTTCTGCAAATAATGCGCTATCAAAGCCGCTGGTTGAAGCAAAACCGGAAAGTACTGGCAATTAGCAACATTTTACGCACTGTAATTAGCAATAAAGCGAATCCTTAATGCTAAATTAAAAACCGGAATTGTGTTCGCATATATGTACTTGCTTATATACGTATGTATGTATAAATGTTATTGTTGGTACAATTAGCCAATGGGGAATGTACAAAACGATTCTTGCACACAATGGTTAAACGCATTTGCCCAAGGAAAACGGCAGCAAAAGTTAATGGTAAGAGGCCGATGAGGCAGACAACAGAATAAGGAGCTACTATGAGTAGCTTGGAGAAATGTAATTTTGAATGACGGTGGGTTACAAACCCTTTCAATAGAAATGTAATGAAAGAACGCAATTTCAACAACACAACAGTAAAAAAATGTATGGAAAATGAAAACAGCAATTCCTTTAATCGCCTTTGCAGCAGCAACTTGCAACAATTGCATTTTGTTAATACGTATTTTCATACTTTTTGGGTGCACCGTTTTCTTTTTGCAAGACGTTCTCCTACACCTTTTTGCAGAAATTAAACAAATGTTTCAGCGAATCATTAGGCACCTGTACAAATGATTCTACTTACAAGAGGATATTCAAGCATTTGCCGTTTAACTTATACTAGTTTATAAGCACATGTATACATATTGAATGGCTCCTAAGCTTATTTATCACAATAAATCCCAAAAGGAAGAGTCAACAGTCAAACACATCTAATTGTTTATTTCCCCCAATCCTAAACTGCAATTTATGCCTGATGGAAGAAGGAGATTACAACTCAAAGGGGGTATTTACTCATATCAAATACAAGCAAACCAAAGTCAAAAAGCAAGAAATACGCCTTGCCGATCACCCTATGTTAAAGTTCTTGGAACTTATCTGAGCTCTTAACTGCAGTTAAGCTTTTGGTGGAAATAGACTACAAGAAGGGAGAAAAATTATTAAAAATCATACTGAATTTAAATGTGCAATTAGAAAGTGTCAGCGTACCAAGTTCTATTATGAAAGTAAATAAAAAATTTGTGGTGTGCGTCCTGATGTTATAACACAAAGGATTTTATGAGAAGCTTTTTCAAGGCGGAAATACACTCGTAGGTTTGCCAATGCCTGCTGAGGGGCGACCGCTGTTAGAAAAAAAACCCGCGTGTAGCCAGTACACGTGAAAGAAGTTAACTTCTTAAATTCAGAAATAACGAAAATGTTTTATGTTTATGTTTAACATAAAAATATTCTGGTTGGTATACGGCCTCAAATACCTTCCATTTGATACCCATATTGCCATATATTGATTAATATTTAAAAAAAATTCGGAAAGGTGGCAACCCTCTAAGCTGCCTTTAGTGGCAACATCC
>JAPVRG010269359.1:0-16046 GCA_029783565.1 Rhagoletis cerasi
CACCCTGTCAAGTTGAAATGGCGGCAAAATCAGCTGCTCTTGATAGGAGTAGGTTTGTATAAGGAAATGGATAAGCAACAACAGCTTTCGGGGTGTACATAGCTCAGTGGTTAGCGCTTCTGGCTTTGAACATCGATGATGCGGGTTCGATTCCTGCTGAAGTCTAGAAAAAGAAGTCTGATGAGGAGATGTGGTGATCTCCGAAATAGCAGCTATAACTTCTACCGTTTAGACTTTGTTGCTTTTCCAATTTTTCCTAAAAAAATAAAATCGTGGTACAAAGCTCAAATAATAATTTCTGTTGAGCGAAAAAATAAAACTTTATAATAATGATTACTTTCTAAGCGAAATAAATAAAAATAATAAAATAATGTTTAAATGCGGATTTCAACTATTTTACTTATAACGATTACGGTCCCTGCTATAAACAGTTCGTATAATGTGAATCCGGAGAAAACGGACTTGATGCTATTTACAAATATGAAAAAATTAGCTAATTTAACGAAACCTTAATTCAAAAATGAACATTGTGGAGTTGTCTTGGATCGCTAGCGTCATTCAGCCAAAATATGTGAATTTTTGCAAGGCAATTGCTAAACATTTTTTCTTTGCCCGAAAGTAAGGGGTTCGTTTCTACATTTTTCGTCATATCTTCCGATTATAAATTATGATATATCGATGTCTTCGTCTCGTGGAATTTTTTTTTGTTCTGAAGTAAAATGACCTCGAGTACTTCGTTATAGTACTTACCCACCAGATCCAAGTTCCTACCACCCTAACGTAACACCCTAATGCCAGTAAATTAAGGCGCGCCGAAAATTATTAAACTTTTGCTAAGGAAGTATTTCAATTATTCCAGTAGAACTATTTTAGAAAAATTTTTTTTTTTGCCGAATGTAGGTTTCACCGAAAGTTGTAAAAAGACACACAACCCCTAATTTTATAATTATTATTTTGCAAACATATTTCACACTCACTGGTTCGCTGGTAAGGTGGTACAGTCTAATGTACACGGCTATAGACCGACCATTACTTTCTTATGGAGCGCTGAAATTTTGTCCAGGTCTAGCTAAAGATTAATAATAATAATAATTGATTGGCGCTCAAACAATATGCTAGTGTTTGACCGAGCTTTTCCTCCAATTTGTCGCGTGCGCCTTGATGTTGTCACACAAAGGGGACGGATCTACAGTTTTACGCCGACTCCGAACGGCGATTGTATTTTTATGAAAAGCTTTTAGAAATAACTTTCATTTCAAATTTTTTTTGATGTTGGTCGGAAACTGGGCGCGAATCCAGGCCCTTTGGAATGGTAGTGCGCACTACAGGGGTCAGTTGCAGTTATTATCGAAAATTCAGCTGCTAACAGCGCTATCAGTTTACGGTTTATAGGTTACTGGAAAGAAAGGCCATTCTGACCCATCTCAAGTACATAGAGCGCTGCCTTACGACTAAGCCTGGCCGAAATTCCTAAGCAGCCCTAACTGCATTTGGGAAGAGACCGAGTAATTGGAGATGTTCTCCTTATTACGGATCAAAGATGGAATTAAATCTGGAGCTATCCTTTCACCTACCGCAAAACGCAAGCGTTTTCCAGACGGAAAAATTTTCGATTAAGGATATGGTAAGGTACATAAAATGTAGGTGTATATTTTCTCAGATAGTCAGGCGTCGATTCAGGCGCTCGGCTAAAGCCAGGGCTCTGGTCTACAAACTCATCTAGCAGGTGATACGGGAAGTCCATACTTTGTAAGAGAAGTCCAAAGGCAAGTTTTTATAAAAGTGGAGCAAGTGGCTAGGCTTACAGCCCACCCACGGAGCGTCTTCTGCTCTAAGTAATATTTAAGATCACCAATTGAACAGCATCTGGTGTGTATGCTGCGAATGAAACCGAGCTAGTGGGAAGGACAATACCTTCACCAAAACACACCTTTAAGACGGCTCTAGACGGTCAATAATTTTAATCAAAACCAGGAGTCAATCGATTAAATCAAGCATGATTGACCTTTGACTGATGAAAACCCTTTTGGTCGATTCGAATGAAGTAAACGAATAAACAGAACCAATTCGCTGAAAGAATTTCGTCGGGCGGAGCGATGCCGTCGGGTGACATTCGCTGCAACATTTCGCACAGTAAAACAGAACCGAAACGAAATTCGCATTGACAAATAAAAAACATCAAAATACAAAAGCGTAAAGATAAATACTCAAATTGTCCTATTCTTCTCCTTATTGATAATTATCTGCTCGAAAAGTAAAGAAAACAAGTTAACTTATCACTGATAGCGGACTTTATCGACCGGCGGCAGCGGAAAAATTAAAAATAAATCTTTTCTCGCCGAATTTCGTGAGACGAACTTCGTCCTCTCTTTGGTTGTGCAATCTCCAGTGTGTTTTAATTTTGACAGTGAACTTTCTTCCGACGAAGTTCGCTCAGCGAATTGATTCTGTTTATGCTTTAACAGTAGACTTTTGGCTCCGTATTGTCCAGAACGCTAAATTAATTTTCATTTGTGAAGCGGTTTCTCATTTTGTGCAACTGCTTGGACCACCGTCGTTTTCTGGCTTTTCCTCGCTCGTAAACTGGCTACCTCATCGATTCGAATTCCTACATCAATTCAAGAACGCCTTCGATGAAATAGGCAAAGTCTATCTAAGAGTTCGTATGACAGTTGTTAAGAGCTTGGTTGGTTCTGCGTCTCAACAACAAAAGCTTAAAAATTCCAGCGAAATGCTGCAAAAAGTTTATCTCTGGCTGCTATAATATCAGTCTCAGGGTCTAAAAAACCATTAATAAAACTTTATATATTTGTTAATTTAGCGTCATTCGTGGATACTGAGGAGCCAACCAGCGAACATGGAATAGACATTTTTATCTTAATCATTTAACGAGTTAAAAAAAAAAAAAAATCTTGGATACACTTTATATGTTCGAATTGACCATGAAATTCGTCCACATATTCGTCTAAATAGTATCTAAGCAAAAACATAAGCAAACTTTTTCTTTCCCAAACAATTTTAAATTATGAAAATTTAAATGTATGTTAATTGAAGTACTGAATTAAGAAAAAATAAAGAGAATTTTCCGTAAAATGCAGAAATAATAAAATTTAAAATGTTTTTTAAATAAAGGAATGCAGTGTTGAGATGAGTGTGACACAACGATGAATACAAGTATGAAAATATTTTCTTTACAGCTTTGATCCGGTGAGTTTTTGTGTGTTTGTGCCAGTTTTTTTAAGTACTCCAACTTTTGATTTGAGATGTTTATTGTACTTGTATATTATGCGGAGAAAAAACTTTCAAATGTTTACGAGTAGCAGATAAAAGAGCCAGAATATCGCACGAAATATGATAAAACATATAGAACAATGGATATAGAACGATAACGAATATGAAAAAAAAAATAGAAAACACGTTAAATAAATATTTTATGCTGTTATATAGTTTTATGTATGTCTGCATGAGCATGTTAATATACTAAAGTAAATGGACACAGACATTCGATTGTACAAGTACTACAGACAACGCGCATGAAGAATTATGGTAGTACATACATATATACATAAATACGTATGTAGGTCTGCATGTGTCAGTGTGTATGAGCCACATAGATTTTTTGCTTTTCGCTGAATGGAAACTTAATAAGGTAAGATCTCCGGGCTGCCGTACGTAACTTAGTTGCGAATTAACAAAATTTAGGGTATACGCAGTGTTATATGTATTTAGGAATTTGTGCGTATTCATCTGCTTGGGTGGGCGGCACTTTTACTGGTAGCAGCAGGTAGGAAAGGTAACTTACGTTTGTTTATATGTTTTGTGGGGTAGGTACATGGCGTATGAGTAACATAATTTCCTGCTCATACTATTCCATACAAAAAAAAAAACAAATCAACGAATTATAGAATCATTAAAAACCAGCACTTCGACTTCAACAAAGGTAAGTAACGTTTTTACGTAACTTTCCTTCTTGCTATCTGTAAAAGGGCCGCATATGTATAACAATACTTATTCCCTAAATTTTGTTACTTCGAAAATAAGTTAGGTCTGGCGGCACTTGGATAGTGAACTATAAACTTATTTAATTGAATTTTAAAATTTAAGCGAAGCCAATTTGTTAAATTTGCGGTGGCTATGTTTTTCCTTGTAGCTTGAAATTCGAAAGCTACTGTTGATGTGAATTTCTTACTCTGACAACATCTTTAGCAATAGACACTAACATGCGCACGCACACAAACACACACAAATACACACACACGTAAGCATTTATGTACTAATATAAGTATATGTATATCACTAAAACACATACAGATGTTTGAAGAACGAATGCAACAACGAAAAAACAAAAACTTTTGAAATGATATACATACATACAAACATGTTTATGAACACATACAAGTAAATACGATCTGAAAGTACATATGTATGTATGTAAGTATGCAGTAGTGCATCAGATGATAAATGATACACTAAGATAGATATGTATTTAATTCGAAAGCGCGAGGTATGAAGTGGCGAACGTGGCGCTAAGCAGCATTGAAGTTCAGCTACAACCACGAACTGTTTGCATTGCATAAAAGTGTGCCATTGACTCTACTTGCGTTTGGTACATACATATGTATGTATGTGGTCACATGACAAGCTTATGCTAATAACACCAAAAAACATGTCTGCAACATCTAAATATTTGAATTTTGCTTGGCTTGTGTCGTTGGTTTGGTTGTTTGCTTGATGGAATATGGCGCGATTACCATTTTAACAGAAACGTCTGTGTGTCTGCATGTCGACATGTAGTGTATATAATTTTGCATATGTTTGTATATTAGGCTGGGTAAAAGTTTTTTTTTCCCAGCCACCACCCAGAACTGAAGAATATCAAAAGTGAGGAGACACGCATTTTTTTAATTTTAAATCGGTTAATATTTACTCGTGCCGCCAGGGCTTTGAAGTTTCCCATGTATTTTACTTGAGGAAAAAAGATTTTTTCGTAGAATGCAAGGCGCATCTATACAATGTGGTGTTATCAGAACAGCTGATTTGATATATTTGTCTCTACACTAGTACAGTGGAATGTCATCCAAGACGAAATGGCGTAACTTAAGGATGCCAACAAAACGAAATAACGAAAATTATCTCCCATTTTCTTTCGTTTTGACATCCTTACGTACCAAAAAGCAACAACAAAATACACGGGATTTTTACTTATATGCCCTTGCTACCACCTTGTATGGATGCGCCTTGGTAGAATGGTTATAAAATCTTTAAAAATAAATATTTATTGATTGAAAAGTATGTTTTAATGGCAGATAATCTTATCTCTTATATGTTCGTAACCACATCACGCACGAACAGCTCAACGGATTTGTTTAGCTATTTTTTTCGAATTCTACTCGATATTTTCTGTAGGCTTGTGGCAATTTTTTTTTGGAAAATAGGGTTGCCAGCTATTTGAAAATGTAAAATTATTTAAAGCCTCAATAAGATATTTAAATTTCTACATCAAAACTAAAAGCGTGTGAAGGAATTTAAAATTATTTTGGAACAGGGTTGCCACCTTTCTAACAAAATAGAAAAAATGGTTATTGAAAAACTTAAGCTTATTTTTTAACACAATGAGGCGTATTCTTGTTTACGTACGAATCGAAAATTTGAAATTTTTGTGTAGAAAATGATAGGAAAATTTCACGATTTTCGATTCGTACGAAAACAAGAATACGCCCCAATATGTGTATAAAGTGAAAACAATTTATTTTAAACGATTTTATTGCGATTCGTCAAAGAAATGTATTCTCTCCATATAAAACACATGGGAAACTTCAAAGCCGCGGCGGCACGGGTAAATATTAACCGATGTCAAAATAAAAAAATAAGTTATCTTTATTTTTAGTATTCTTCAGTTCTGGGTGGTGGCAGCAGGAAACTTCAAGAAAATGGATGTTCCTATGTATTTCTGGACCACCCAAATGTATATATGTATGCAAGTATGTGTAAATGTGCATGTGAGTGCCTATAACTAGATATATGTATGTGTTTTGATGTACATATTTGATATGTTAGTTGTCTGAATACAAAAGAAATTAGTTAAGCATCGAATGATGAGTAATGTTAGAAAGATATTTAAAGGAAAATGAAGTAAAACTCAAAATTCTTTTAAAATGCGTATTTGAATTTTTATACGTACTTGCACGTCCCACCATTTGGACGGCGCGGACGCCTTTCCTGAACGTTGCCACTGTTTCGATCATAGAGAGACATATTTTTTGTTTTTTGGCGTTTATTTAGAGAGGAGCGTGTGAAAAGGTAATGACAGAATAATGAGAACTTCGTGTTGATAAATTTTTCGATTTGTAGTTGAAAATGAAATCACGAAATATTATACATACATAGAAAATAAGAACACAAAACGAAATTCCAAAAAAAAAAACCAAATCTTTAGCACAAACGAAAACTATGTTTAAATGCGTAAAATAATTACAAAAGAAAAATTAGAGAAATAGTACTTTAAGTTACACAAGAAGTAGAATAAATCAGTATTTTAACATGAAATGACAAGTTATTTATGTAGACATAAATATTTAAAATCGATAGTTATGGAATATTTAGTATGGCTAGAATATTTATCCAGACATGTGGCACTAGCTGTCTTTGTGTCAATCGGCGTGCTCGTACCAGTAATTCAACCCACATATCATTGATCCTGTTCGAAGATACATCACCTTATCATGTTTTAGTTATTAAGTTAAACACTAGTTGGTTTTTTTCCGATGCAGTGCATCATTTTTGTTTTGCAATGAAAAAAAAAACAAAGTGTGTGCAATTTTTCAATGCTGCAATTAAACTGCGTAACGGTGAAAGCGAACGTTTTGAGTGACCCAGCATAAGTCGTAGCTCGGGTTGTATAATTCACGAAACGGGTTTTAAAAATTTTTTAATACCCTAAAATTCTCAACGTATGCATAAAAAACTATTTTTACATGACTTGACGGACTACAAGGTGTCTTGTGATGACACCTGTAAGGAATCTTACTGCAGACTTATTGAGTTTCAGCAGGCCCCTCGTTCTTCTTCCACTAACCCGAGGCCATAATAATCTTGTGGTCTCACAGTCTTCCCGTTGCACAAGTCATTAGTCACGGCCACGGTGTATTACGGAGTTACAAGGTTTGTAATATAGGGTCAAATTGATTTTTTCAAAAATTTTATTTTGGTGAGAAAGGGAAAAAATTAAATAAGTTACTCGAGGGCGACAAAAGTTAACGAAATAAATGTAATGGTAATTAAAAGTATTTGACGTGGAAAATTCAGAAAAAAATTGTCTCGTCCGAGCGGGCCGACACACGAGGCTTTAGCGGGAGTCTCGCAAAATGTCCGCACACGAGCTCGCATGGGAGCAAATTACGTCTCGAAATAATCGCACACGAGCAACGCAGCTTGAATTTTGTGATGAAAATGCAAGTGCAAGTAATGCCGTAAATGAAACTTTCACTGCCACAAACTGAACGACATATGAATCATATATATATCGTTTACCGATTCGTTTGGAAGAGTTTTGCCTGGTTAAATCTCGAATTTTACTTGCATGCGGTATCATTTGCGAGCTTATGGTCCGCTGGGGTTTAACACAGAATTAGCTTGACTTTTTTTTTGTTGGTGTTGGTTGATTTTTCCGACAGGGTAGCAAGATGATTTACTTTGGAATGCATTTCCGTCATCCCTTGTCAAGTTTGGTTTTGGAGACAAACCGGTTTCGGCGATGTGCCAGTGTGATTTTTCGTTGACCTTTATAAGGACCTTAACAAGTAAAATTTCTGATTTTATGTCTTTTTTTGGCCCTAAATGCGTTTTCGGTTTTTGTGACCATGAAAACTTTTCAAAAAGTCAATTGCTTACCGGTTTCATGTCAAAAATAGAAAAAAATTTAAAACCTTCTATTTTTCAATATAGTTGTAAAGGTCAAGGTAATTCTTTTATCCAGTGAGTTTAATTTTCCTGAATTCTCCATTTCAAAATCTTTGAAAACCTGCTAAAATTTTTGGCGATCTTTTCTCGTTCTCAGGATATTTTATTTTGTGGAACAGAGCGCACCACCCGGCGGGAAAGATAGTTCATGATGCAAAAAAAAGGAAATCATTCAATTCGGTTAAAAAATCTAGGGAATAATGGCTTTTGACTGAATCACGTCTGCCTTTTTCTTTGTAAGATTCTGAAAAAGTGGATTTTTACCCTTGCACAGTGGTCACATTCCGCCAAAACTTGATAACTCGAGCAAAAATCTATGTACATATCTCAATGAAACTAAGTACTCAGAATGCCCAAGTGGTAAAGTTGTTTGGAAAATGGGAAAAATCGGACAATAACCACACCCGCTTACCATGTAAAGGTATTTTTGAAAAAAAAAACCCCAAAAAGTCATATTTCTCTTACTACTGGCATTATCTAAATTATTCAAAATTGATATTTATAGTAAAGTTTTAGCAAGGTAAAATTATAAAATTTTGAAAGATGGGCGTAGCACCACCTACTTACTATAAAATGTATGTATGTATCTCATTAACCGATTTTATAAAATCTCTACAAAAATTGGCACTCAATTTCCTTTTAGTCTCTCTCAGCAAAACATTGAAAACTTTTAAAAAAGCTCTATTAGATTGTACCGCAAATAGGAGTAGCGAAAATTCCTAACTACTTATTTACGGTGCTTTGAGCTTTTAAATAATATTATGTTTTGCTCCCTTCTCCCTTCGGCACTTACATACATATAAGCAATCGAACTTAAGAGAAAGCACTTAAATCGAATAAATTGAAGTTTTGTCCACCATTTGGCGTCGACATTTTATTGAAAACAACACAAAGATATTTTGAGGTTTTGCTTGGATGCGACCACTGTGCTTGGAATTAATATCGTAATCTACCCAGTCCTCTATCGATTCAAATTACTAATACATATATATGTTCCAGTTTTGATTGGAACATATTGTTCTTTTCAAAACACGATTAATAGGAATAGGTTTTCCTATAAAATTTTCGGCGAAGTGCCATCGAAGGGAAAAGATATAGAAAAAAACAAAACTGGGTGAGTTTCACGTTTCTCTCAAGAATTCGCCACAGTTTATATAACTATTGCTTAAGCTCATTAATTTTTGAAATACTTAAAAAATTCTGCTTTCCAAATCTATACTTGAACATAAATTTATGAGTGCAATAAGATATTCAGGATGTTAAAAGAAACCGTTTTGTAAATCACTCGACCAGGGCTACGATCTGCACTCGGTCACTTAAAATGTTCGTGGAATTTTCTTGATTTTGTAACACCCTTTTATTATATTTATGTACATACGAACACTGCTTTTGTAGTTTTGCAATATCTCCAGCACCTTAAGTAGTTTTTTAGTTTAAAAAAATTTATATATATGTGTAGTATATGTGGTAAAAATATTTTAAAATAATTCTATAATTAGCTTATAAGTTTTGCTTATTCTACTGCATAAGTCTTATACATAACTGCATATCTGTATATAAAATGTATTTTTATTAAGTGTGCTTATTACTAATAACAAAGCCACCTTGTACGATGTTAAAAAAAGCAATAGAGATAAATTGGAATTCAATGCATCGAAAGGTGGACATTTAGGGGTAAAAATCTAGACTAGAGTGTTTTGCCAATGCCACAGGGTGGTACGTCCCCATACCTTTGCTGCGGAGATAAAGCTCTAGCTTAATTCTAAATACGAGCCTGGGCTTACACATAACCGAATCTCAACTGATAGCCAGAAAACTTACGCTGATTGTGAGTCGGCATATGAAGTCTATGTCGAAGGTAACAGCGACGAGCTTCAGTTTTTCTCTTGATGAATATGCTTCGGTATTTCAAGCTGAGGTATGTATGTAAATACACAGCTTGCTTTGGAATACTAAGGCATAAACAAAAGGTGGGGAGCTTTACGTGGCGGCAAAGACAGCCAACTGCAGAACCGTATGTCAGGGTACAATTTATATCAGATAAACTGCGCTCTTAATCCGGATCAACGTTGCCATCTGTCTATGAATTTAACCACAAGGATATTTCAGCATTTGGCGCATTCATACGACGTAGCTGTTTAGCTTAACTGCTACGAAACTGTTGGCAACTGTTGAAACCATCAATTACGTCTTAGAAACGGCGTGATGAATATGCTGCCAAATGAACAGATAGCAAATGAAAAAGTTGCGCCGATTACACTAGTTTACACGAAAAATTAACCTTTGTAAAAAAGTATTTTCTAGGCTCACTTTGGGTCGCTGAATATGAAAACAAACCACAATTTTTTTTTTCAAAGAAGCGTTTTCGAGATTTTTTCGAAAAACGTGTTTTTTGGTACCTTTCGCAGTTATTTGTCAATATCTTTTGAAAGGATCATATAATCGACGCGGACAATCTACGTTTCGAAAGGTATTGATGCGCCCTTTGCAAAAATATATAACTTGTATAGATTTAAATAAAAATTATTACCGTTACTAGCGACCAAATTCGAAAAACGTGGAATTTTTATTCATTTTTGAAAATATTAGATGCTTATTTTTAATTACAAACATTTTGTTTAATTTTTTTTTTTCAAATTTGGGTAAAAGATAAATCATTGCAGTAAATTTTGAGTCTAAGATCATCCAAATCGGACAATAAATGTAGATGTAATGGAGCACTGAGTAAAAATTCCAACTTTATTTTTTTCACAAAATCACACTTTTGGTCGGAAATTTAATTTTTTAGTTTTTTTTTAAATTTTTTTATTTTTTTTTTTACTCATGGATGCGAATTCGAGAAGACTCTACCCAACACAAACTAAAAAATTCAAGGGGAAAAGTTTATTTTCGACCAAAAGCGAAAAAATTAAGTTGGAATTTTTACTTAGTGCTCCATAACATCCACATTTCTTATCCGATTTGGATGATCTGACACTCAAAATTTACTTAAATGATATATCTTTTACTCAAATTTGAAAAAAAAAATTTAAAAAAAAATTTCACTTTTTTCGATTTTGGTCGCTATTAACAGCAATAATTTTTATTTCAATCTGCACAAGTTACATAATTTTGCAAAGGGCGTATCAATAACTTTCAAACGGTAGGTTCCTCGTGACGATTAGATGATTTGTTCAAAGGATATTGACAAATAACTGCGAAAGGTACCAAAAAACAGGTTTTTTGGAAAAAATCTCGAAAACGCTTCTTTGAAAAAAAAGAAAGGAAGGGGTTTGTTTTCGTGTTCAGCGACCCGAAATTAGCTTAGAAAACATTTTTTTCTTAGGTTAACGCAATTACGTCAAAATTTGTCGACTAGTGTTATATTTCCAAATCCGTCGAAAAATTCGTTCAATGTTACAATGAAATAAATGGTGTTTAATTATAAAGTAAACATCATAATGAACATATATTTAGAAAACGTAGTATTATTTTAATATTTTTTAATTACTTCGTCACATCAAAAATTAGTTTGCAGCTGGCACCTAACAAAGCCGCGTTGTATTTAATATAAGCGGCGTAAATATTTTCGATCAGCTGTTTAGTCTGAGCACAACACGTTGAGTTCAGGTAGAGAAACAATTTTCCGATGAAGAAAATGGGGTAAATTTGCCAATCGTTAAGCTGAGCGGAACAACTCAACTGTGTGTTTCTAAGACAAACAGTCAACAGTTAGACAACAGCTACGTCTTATGAATGCGCCCATTCTAACTCAATTCCTGGTCCAGCGCTAGAAATTCCCAAGTCCAGATATTTATGTAGATGTTTTTTTTTAAACACCAATTTCTTTGAAGTGAATAGTCTTAATTGCATTTCCGTATCTATCCGGAATTATATAATAGAGATATTTAAATGTAAAAAACTCTATCCTATTCGCATCGTTGTGTCGCTTAGACCATTCGATACCAACGCGAAGTTTTTCCCGATACAATTGTCCATTCGATCACAGACACAGACGCAGACTATTCTATAATGTTATGCAAATGAGGAGAGATTTATTATTAAATATTTAGCTATCTTATACATATATATATACCTGACATATATATACCTAAAAACTGACTTTATCGTAAGCTAAATGTTTAGAATATTGTTCACATATATATGCAGCATATTTTAATAATATGTATCTCGATCCACTGTGATTTAATAATGTGAGTATCTAATTAGATAGATAATCTTAGTTCTGAAAATAGGTTCTTTTCATTTCTTTTATAGCCAACTAAATATTACTTTTTTACGAATGTTTAATTATTAAAATCTACCTCTCTAGAAATGTGTTTTCAGCCTAATTGAGGGTCGCTGAAAGTGAATATGACACTAATTTATTTTTCCAAGGAAGACGTTTTCGAAATATAAGCCTAAAACGTTCTGTATGGATCCGTTTGGACGGATAAACTCTATACTCAAAGTCTAAGGCAGCACCTAATACACCTTTTTGAGAGTCCTGCTCTTCTCAGCTTACTGGCAAAGGCAGTAGGAGTGTACATTGAAAGCAGTCTGGAAACACATCTTATAGAACATATCTATTTATAATTGATTTCGATGAATTAGTCAAGGAAGATAGCTTGGGCTATTAGCTCCTTCCAACCCTAGAAATATCCGAGTCCAGACGGAATCATACTAGCCCTTCGTTAACCACTATTTACCAGTCCATTCTCTCCCTAAGTTACGTACATAGATATACACCAAACCCGTAGAGGGAGGTATGAGGTAAGATCTATGAGTCTCCCTTAATTTTTCCTCAAGATTATGGAGAGACTGCTGACTTTCTAAAACATCAGCTTGCCCAACTTGCTTACCGTAAGGATAGATCAGTTGAAACAGCCTTGCACGAAATTGTAGGGAGCATTGAACAATCGCTATACTACATATGTATGCCGTACGACTAGATTCATTGATAATTTTTTTAATCGAAAATATGTTGACTACAAGAAGCATAAAGGGGTCCTTGCGAATCGCAGAGGGAACGAAAACGGCCACACGAGGCACACCTCAAGCAGGCCGCAAAAGTTGCTACGTATGCAGAAGTCTTAGTTAGCGAAATGCTACAATCTGCAATTAACGACCTACCAAGGTGGGCAGAAAGGACGGCCCTTTTTTCGTTGACGAAGCGATATGAAATAGATAATTTACGAAACTCCACCACTCAATAGCTTAATTGGTAGAATATGAAAATATGCGAAATTCTTGGGGGTTATTCTCGACTCGAAACTTTTTTGGTAAAGCATGACTTAAGAGCGGAGATGAAAAGCGCGCAATACGCTCTACTCTTACATGATTAGGATTGGAAAATACTAGGGGCTACGGCGGCAGATAATGCATTGGGTATACACGGTGGTAGTTAGACCCATTCTCACCTATATATTGTGCGTTGGTATAGGGAGCGGTGGTTGACACCAAATCTTATTTATCCACTCAATCTGCATGTCTACATACTCGTACAATGGAAGCAATTCGCTCGAAATCCCAGGCGGTGTTAGAGACACTCCTGGACATTCCATCTATAGAATTAGAAGTATTGGAAAAGTACCGCAACTAAGAGCGCTTTGACACTAACAGGCGTCTAACAGACTGCGAATAACTTGCGAGTGTCATGCTTTCACTCTGGACAGAGTTGCGATGAAGTACAGAAGCTGCAATTACCAAGTCACGGAAGTTGGCCTTAGAAATCCGTTTTTGGAAACAGAAGTGGTTGGGAACTTAATATCGTTGTAAACGATAACGAAATCTCGATCTACACAGATGACTCCAAAATGGACATTGAAACGAAATCATGAGTCTTCTCTCAGAAACTATCTTTGAAAAAGTTCTATATACTCCCAGACTACTGAAGCGTATTTCAGGCTGAGATATACTTATTAAGTGAAAAAGTAGAAAAGCTGGTAAGTATAATCAACCTAGCTCCATATAAACTTGTCTGCGCTATTGATAGTCACCTAGGTTCAGTAACGACTAACTCGATGTGCGTTTAGGCATGCCGAAGATGCGTATAATATTTCGATAGCACATACATACATATGTATAGGTACAGTAAATCTCTACTAGGTCCCGAAGTACAATAGTATACCGAGAAATCAGAAGCGGAAGAAAGGGATCTAAAGTTGGCTTAAAGTAAGCGCTTTAAAGCATACCATCTCCCCTGCGTATCCTGTCTTCACAAGTTGAGGAGATGGCTAAAGCAGTTTTCAATAGCAGTTGGACTAATCTCCACAGCTGCGCCGTAATCGCGCTCACTCTGGCCACTGCTCGGTGGCTGAAGAACACAGAGTTTGTTTAGGTTAGCCGAATGTTAGGCTTCCATGGCCGCCAGGTTAAAAGCCACGCATAACGATTTCTGTAGAAGCAAGAAAATCAGAATTGTTTCAAGACGTGTAGGAATAAGTATACGGAAACTCGCTCAAACCTTTTTCCCTCTCGATCATGTTGCTTTGGAAAAATATATGAATATCACATACGTGTTCGTGTTCATCGACGAAACATGTTATTGTATAGGTAAAAAAAGTAATCTAAAAAGCGTCGATTTAAGCACCTCAGGGGCTACAGTTACATAGCGTTGGTTTTCTAAAGCTTTAGTGATAAATAACATGTATGTACATTAGGGTGGCCCAAAAATATATGGGAGAAAAGTAAAGTCAGAAATTTAATGCTCTCACCCCCTAGGATTGTTCTATACCGAAAAAAATTATATTTCTGATTTTTTATTTTAAAATAAAAATATATTTAGAGGTGGCTCAAGGCGCTCAAAGTTTCCCATGTATTTTGTAAGGGGGAAAAAAGACTTTTCGTAGAAATGGCATAGAATCAATGAAAATTAAAATTTTTCAATCTGAGGCCCCTACTACTCTTCAAAAGACTTCAGAGAAGAATGCTGAATTTTTATTTAAACATTTTTTGAATGTGGAAAAGATAGTAAGAAATACTTTTAAACGCTTTTTTTGTATTTTAATTTTTTGGGATTTTTCGGAGGCCTTAAAAAAATAGTTAAAATTAAGAAAAGTTTAAATAAACAATTGAACATTATTTTCTGAAGTCTTTTGAAGAGAAGAAGAGTTTTCAGATTTAAAAATTTTGATTTTCATGAATTCTATGCCATTTCTACGAAAAGTCTTTTTTCTCCCATACATGGGAAACTTTGAGCGCTTTGAGCGACCTCTAAATATATCGAGCCATAACCGCCGAAATAACGTAAGCGACATTTTTTTCAAAATTTTCTTTTTGATGCAGACATGCATCTAGATCCTCTAGGAGCATTTCTGCATCAAAAAGAAAATTTTGAAAAAAATGTCTCTTACGTTATTTTGGCGGTTAAGACTCGATATTTTTATTTTAAAATAAAAAAAAACAGGGGTATACTTTTTTTCGGTATAGAACAAGCCTAGGGGCTGAGAGCAATAAATTTCCCGACTTTACTTATTTTGGACCACCCTAATGTACATACAATGTACGGGTAATTATACGCTTTCAATAAAGCTATTGGTTTATACTTAGAAGTGTTTTGGGGTACAGCAGCATAGAATAAGTGCGTCGTCTTTAAATGCAATGTTTTTACCTATGTAATTATGTATATTGAATATAAGTATGTAGCTAACTGCACTAATTTAAAGCGACTTGGACACGAGTAGAAATTTTCTAAAGCATGAATAAATTAGTATGCATACATACATACAATATTATATAGCTAATTCAGCTGGCATTATTGGGAAAATACATTTACATAATATGTATGTAAGTGTGTAGTACGTATGTAAGTGTGGTGTGGCACGATTGAGAAAAGTTGCGGGTAATTTGCATTAAATAGCCTAAATAGCATTGCTTACAAATAGCGTTTTGGCAGTAGGATTATTTTATTACATTTGATATTTTATTTGTCCATTAGTATAAGGCTTCGAGTTAATGGCGATTTCAAATTTAATAACTACTCGGCAAAGTAGCAACAGAAAAGTTGGTTTTTTTTTTATTAATTAATGCTTAGCTTTTGGGTTATGACAATTTTAGTTTATTGTTATTAAGTATGTATTAGGATGTTTTAGATTTGATAGGCTAAT
>JAPVRG010269413.1:0-12352 GCA_029783565.1 Rhagoletis cerasi
TCGGTTTCGGTTCGGCTTCGGCAAAAAAAAAGCCGAACTTTGGCCGAACATTAATTATTGAATTATTACCACATGTACACATGCCATAACAAGTTTTTTATGTTATTTTTACAAGAATACTTATGTAAGTATGTTACTTTCTGAAATTTTTGTGATTGAAACTAAAGAATGTAAATTTTTTGCTTTTTTATCAAAAATAATACTACATTTTTAAAAAGTCATTGCTTGTTTATTACTTGGGCCCTTGAAAATGTTCGGTTCGGCTTCGGTTCGGCTTCGGCTGAAATTGGCCGAAGTTCGGTTCGGTTCGGTTCGGCCTTAAAAATCGAGGTTCGGTCGTTCTCTACATATTATGTTTTAGACAACATGGCGTATGCGTAACATTTGGCAATTACATATCGGCCGCTTACTGGAAAGCGTCTTAAAAAGGCAATTTCGTTATAAATTTGACTCGATCTGAGCCCTATGGACGTATTGCAACATTTCCTCAATTCAGGTTACCGGGTTTTGACCACGAATTTCAACCAACGTTTAAAGCTGGGTCCTGATGTCTGGGTAATTTATGTACTTCATTTTACTTTGCCTCATTTTTAATGTCTTCCTTATCAATATAAGTATGTATGCGTAAACATCCATATATACCCTTCGCTTGTGTGCGCCATAAATATAAACATGTTGTTACATAAATAATTTCATTATTGAAATTTTTGGTCGACAACGTTATTAAATTTCGTGTTCCGTAAGTGCCTCGCAGTTATATACATACATATGTACGTGCGCACGTAATTAAATAACAACGAGTTTGCACAACGAGTGTACGCTAAAGGCGAGAGGCAGCCGTTTATACTGTTTTTTCTTCAATCTTTTACAGTCTAATGAAAATTCTTTATTTTTTTTTCGCTTCTCCTCGAGACACTTGCGCTGAAGTAGCTTGTCGCTTTGCGAAACATATAACTGATATTCTTTAAATTATGAAGCGTGGCAACATTATAAAAGATAACCAATCCATATTACGTCAGATATTTTCTTTCTTCCGCTTTTCTTATTCTTATATCTATCCAATAAGCAGCTTAAATGAAAGTAAAAATTCTTAAGTACACAAAATCTTGGGAATGAATTGGAGAAAAGGCTGCAAAAATGAGCGTACAAAAACAAAGGATGAATTATCCTTTAGGAAAGGAAACGCGCTAAAAAGGCTGTAGCTTGTAAAAGGCTAAATGAATATCTTATTCGCTCATGCTGTGCTGTGGAGTAGAATAATTGAGAAAGAATTGCGCTGCATTAAATGGGTAGAGAATTAATTCCCTGTGACAGTGCAAGAATTTCCCGGACTTTTTTTTAATTCTAATTTATAATAGTACAAAGGTAGTTTTCGAACCTCTCGTGCACCACGGTGGTCAATATATGTATGTAGTTAGGCAGCAAGCTCAAGGATTTTAAGAGATTTGCATTCAATCATTTGACAATCAAAGGGAAATTTATATGTTTCTAAAAATAATATTAAAAAATTTCGCGTTTTCAAACGTGATTAGGTAGGTGTAATTTTTAAAAATGGCTATTATTTTTCTTTTCATTTTTATTTAAAATTGCCACTTAGAGCTAAAATTGGTTACAAGAACCATACGTATCGGTTATAATTGTATTATAGGTATGTACGTGCGTACATACATATATTATATGTTTCACTTCATGAATTTGCAGTTAAATGATTTTTATTACCTGAATATTATCGCATTCACTCCATGTTTTCAAACGTGGCTCAAATTTCTTATCCTTTTCGTTAGTACTGGGCGCTAATTTGCTGCCAGCACCCGTCTCTTGAGTAGAGATCCATATCAGATTTCCTTTTGGCTGCTTTACCAAGATCATTGCGTGTTTGCCATGCGGTACCTCATGCTGAAATAAGCAATGCAGATTGAAAATGGTAGAGTTGTAGATTACATACTCGTGTTACTAAGGTTTGGTAAATTTATGTGTTCCAATAGATGCTCTGAATAAAATAATAACAATAACTAGTTAACCCGTGCAAATTATTCGCAGTTGCCAAGCGTAAGTGATATACCTTGGAAATAAATAATTGCAGTTATTTATCAACGAAAGCGACGTTATTTTTCAAAGAAATAATACAAATGTACATTAGACCCGTACAAAAAAATCTGTACTATTTTTCCATCGGAATTATAAAATTTTTAAATTTTTTCAGACTTCCGCCAAAATATATCGGGAAAATATTAAGATTTACGTAAGCTGGACCGAATTGAAAATAGCTCAAAAAATTGAGGTTTTTTATAAATATAATAAGTTTTTAAAAATGAGTTTTCACAAAAATCACCTCAGATGATGGAAGAGTTTAAATTTAAAAGGCTTGCATAAAAATGTTTAAAAATTTTATCAACGGAAACATAATAATACAATTTATGATGCTATTTTGAAATTGGCAGAAGTCTTAAAATATTATAAACTGTATAATTCCGATGGAAAAACCGTAACACTTTTTTGGTGATGCACCCTAATGTACATAAGTCGAGTTCGAAAAAAAAGTGCACCTGAGCCCCACTACGGAAGTGAAGCTTCCTTTAATAAATTTCTAGTTAGTTTCATATTGCATTAATTTATATTACTATTAATATAAGCCTTACCCGGAGCATGGTTCAGTGCGCAGAAGTCCACGTAAGTGGGAAAAGCTTTAAACTGCCATCCACCTGGGGATGGCCAGAAGCGATTCTTGTACGCACGGTTCAAATCGCAGCTCACAACGTCCGGATATTTATATCCACGTATCTTCTGGGTAGCAACCAAACACCCGTTTGGGAGCTAAAATGAGAAGGCGTAAAACTGCGCGTGCGCAGGGTTTGGATGAGATACCCCCTTTTTGATGACGACCACGAACAAAGGACTATGATTTGAGAAGGTGCGTCTGCCCGGCTGGTTGATGTCCTCGGGAAGACAAAGGCACCGCCATCCAAAAAATGCGATGGACGGGGCAAGGCAAGCAACACGTGGGGCCTTGCGACGTCTACTACAGCTGCCACGTAAAGGAGCGCAAATTCGGGAGAGAGATTCCGTCGCCGGAGGGAACACTTTTCCACTCTATTGAATAGCAACTGAAAGTAGTGGAGAAAAAGAACCCGAGCCCCCAGTCGATGACGATGGAGTCGATGTCCCACCGCCTGACTATGACGAAGTACGAATAGCGACTACGCGGCTGAAAAACAACAAAGCTGCTGGAGGTGATAGCCTGCCAGCTGAGCTATTCAAGTACGGTGGCGAGGAGTTAATAAAGTGCATGCATCAACTCTTATGCAGAATATGGTCAGATGAACGCATGCCCGACGACTGGAATTTAAGTGTGCTCTGCCCAATCCACAAGAAAGGCGACCCCGCCATACGCGCCAACTACCGCAGGATCAGGGGGGTTCTGACAATATATTTTTTTATTTTCACTTTTACGTCAACATAGTTTGATTAAAAGAAAAATACTGATAAAAATAAAATATATTTCACACAAACAACAAAAAATAAAAGTAATCTTAAAGCTATTTCTCGAATAAATTTATTTAACCTTATTCTAAAACAAAATTAAGGCATCTTAAATTTTTTGCGTCAAAGTCATTAATCACTTCTTCAGTGTCCAGATCAAATCTGCGGAGAACAGACATTAGGGCTAAGCCATTCAGTCTTTCTTCTCGGTCGAGTTCTGGAAGAAGGTTTTCAGACGTTTCAAAGCCGAAAAAGAATGTTCTGCAGTACACGTAGTTACAGGCAATGTTGCATAAGTTTTTAATAAATAAAAAATGTTTGAGAAAAGTTTACTTTGACACTCATTTAGAGCTTCCAGTGCAGTTATTGGGCGACTACCAGAATCTTCTTGGCTCCATTTCTTTTTCCATAAAGAAAAATCTGTAGCAATTTCTTCCATGTCAATATTTTTGTAAATATTTAACTCACAAAAAAAGTAATAGCCAAAAATTTATATACGTATTCAGAAGTATATATACTAACACTGTACAGCACTTGGGACCAACCCAACTTTTTATAAGAGATTGAGTCATAAGTAAAAAAGTGTTTTCTCCGTTTTTCGAAGTTAGCCTCCGAAATCGAGATATGGGCCTTCGAAGCTTGAAATTGACCTTTGGTAAAATATTATTTTTAATTATTGTAGGTAAATAACTAAAAAAGTAAAAGTATCTGTTTGGTTTGCCTTTTCCTCCTATTTAAATGGATTATATCTTTTTTTGTGGAAACGTATACTACAGGTATTATAAGCGATAAAAAGTCAGATCTTTGAAAAATTAAGAAACTTATATTTCAAAAACTTTTGAACTGAATTAAAAAAAATTAATAGCGTTGTGAAAAATTCAATTGTATTACTAATAAGAATTTTTTTGTTTAAAATATGTTTTTATAAAAAAATAAGTATTTTTTTCTTTTAAGTGTTTCTTCTCAAATTTTTGTACCCGGGATATACAAATATAGACAGCAGAAGAAACTAATTATTTTCTATATCTGTTCGAAAGTTTTTGAAATATTAGGTTTTTAATTTTTCTAATATCCGACCTTTAACGCCTTACAACATCTGTAATACAAGTTTACACAAAAAAGCTATAAACCACTTAAATAAGAGGAAAAGGCGAAATAAGCCCATATTTTTAGTTTTCTAGTTATTTACCTACAATAATTAAGAATAATTTTTTACCAAAGGCCAATTTCGAACTACGAAGGCCTATATCTCGATTTCGGAGGCTAACTTCGAAAAAACGGAGAAATTCCCCTTTTACTTATGACTCAATCTCCTAAAAAAATTGGTTTAGTCCAATACCCAGATTTTGCCGTTAGTATGGTTTGAGTTATTACACACAACTTTAAAATATAAAAATTCTATTCTTCAAAAGTGACGTGTAAAGTGAAGTGCAAAACCTAATTACTTTCCCATAAGGAATAGTTATTAACTTCTTATTGTCGGAGCCGCTACATTTTGGGGGAGGGGTGGGGGGCAGAACAGCTGTAAGCTCCAGTTTGTACAAAGCTGGAAATCGCAGTGCTTCGAAGGTTATATCCAAGCTAAATGTCGACGAGGACATTTGCGGAAAGCTATGAAATCTATGAAATACCTCTCGCGCCTTCCGGTCAAATATTCAGATGAGAAAGCGTTGGCGGTGTTTATAGATGTAGGTCATACTAAATAAGTACACATGGAATTTGTTAAAGAGGGCTGCAAAAAGCCCTGCGCTACGTGAAAAAAGATTGATTGCTTACCTGGTGGAATCGCAGTCACTGATTATTTCGTTGATGTACCATATCAAAGCTTAGTGGACCATACTATAATACGATCATTCAAGCGCACCCACAAAGTTTTGAAAGTCGGACTGAAATCAACAACAACACTCATATGATAGCTATTTACAAATGGGGCTGTGATGGTAGCAGCAGTCATTCAACTTATTGGCAAAAATTCAACAATTGCGAAGGAAATATGATCGACCAGTATTTATTTTCAATTTGTATTGTACCATTGCAAGTGCAGCAGGGATCGACAAGTGGCAAGTTCACGGTGCTGACAATGATGTTGTTGAAAAAATAGAAAATACATACAGGTGAAGATAAGAAAAGAAATGGGTTTGTTGGTGGATATACCAGTGCCTGGTACTGGTAATACCCACAACGGAAACACGGCAAGAAGATTTTTCCAACAACCAAATTTGCCTGCTCGTACAACATAAATGCACCAACTTTTAATACATTGATTCAGCGTAATCTTAAGTGCATTGGACTGCGGGTATGACATAAACACTGACGCGTTTGGGTCGTATGCTATGGAAACTGGCGACATTTATGTTTGTTTATACCCCTGGGCCTCCATCTATTCACAGAATTTTGATTCATAAAAGAGATATTTTTGCCCATTTTTCTCTTCCATTTGGTATGATGTCCGAGGAAGCCCCTCTGTACGCTCAGGCGATTTTGCCGGAGCTCAACATAGTACGCCAGTCTTTCTTTTTTCTCGCTAGCTGGCGCCAATTAGAATCACTAAGTTAAGCTAAGTCCCTCTCCTTCTGATCTTTCCAATGCAAAGAAGAGCTTCCTATTCATTTTTAGAGGAAGCTATCTCCTGCGACTACCGCATCGAATACTTTCAAGGCATACATAGGTTAGAAATTTTCAGCCATAAATCTCGTTTCCCAGTAACTTTTTCCTGTTAAATTTTTCATTATGAATACATGTACATATGCATATGTATATGTATATATTTATGCATGTGACTTTCTCGAAATCAGCAGAAAGTTCAGTAATGGAATTTCAATTTATTTTCATCGATAAACTTTAATGGGAATGAAAAAACAAATCCAATTGATTTCCTCCCTTTATTCTTCTGCAGAAATGTGCAACTGACCAACAACGGATAAACCATTTTTCTCCCAATGATAGCAGTGGCTTTTTCTTCAAAACGTATGACTTCATTTGTGCACCTGTGTGACTTGTTATTTTTGCTGTGCAAACGTATGTCTGTAGACATACATACATACATAAGTATGTAATATCTATGCAACAGCATTTTCTTTGTGCAATTATGCGCGCTCATTCATTTATATTGAAAAATAGAAAAGACAATCACATAAATTCATAGCTAAACAGGAGTTGCGGAATCATAAATGGTGGATAGTCTACGAGTTGTTCATTCAGCAGCTTGGGAAACTGTAAAAACCTCTAGATTGCTCATTCAATTTTGCAAATGCTGACTGTAAAATTAATAGTTTCGCTTTGAATTCGGTACACTCGTACACACCATATAATTAGCGCGTGATTTATCGCTTTTACTACTTTACTGTTATTGTCTAAACTTGCAGTTAGCTGTTGAGCGAAGTGAATTTATGTGCATGTTTTTTTTTAACGGGGAAATAAGAAAGGGTGTGTGCAAGAAGTGAAAGTAATTTTATTTGGTATTGGTCATAACATTGCGATTAGTTTTATTGCATGGAATTCCATACAAATAGATGAAATGTGGAGTTTATTCAAACAAAAAATAGAAGGAGCAGGCTACATTCAGCCCGCTTCTTTTGCTTTATTTAGTTTCACACTAAATTTATACGCGCATAGTTTTGTAGTATTGATGTACTTGTAGTCAGGTGTGAGTAGGGTTGTTATCCGTCCTCTTTTTCCCGGACACCGCCCTCTTTTTTAAGTATCTGCTCTCGGAAAAAATTTGTGTACGGGAAAGTCCTCCTTTTTATGATCACACGCAATTTAGTTTTCCTTTTACTAAAGTATCCCAAACAATCAGTTTGAAGTTCGCACAAATTTTTTTGGTGCATTTTTATTTACTGCTTTTTTTTCCAAATAATTTGGAGTACCCTGCTATGTTTTTCATATTCTTTTAAAGTAGAATACTTCTTGCAACATCGCTACTGCGTTATTATAAAAGTATTGTGAATTTTGTGTAAAGAGAAATACAAAAGCATGTAAGTTAATTCAAGCTGTCTATAGCTCGCTAAGATTTGAAATATATTCATATTTATTTTTGTAGATTCAAGCGATGCCCAGGCGCAAAAGCGTTTATAGTAACGTGGTAAAACAAAACTATCCCCGTCTATCGCTGTGTTTTTACTGCGGTGATATCAGTCTTGAGCTTCTTTATAACATCCAGCTGTTGGAAAGAGGCACCTATCCCATAACAGAGATCAATCTTAGTAAATCTATTCAGGTTTGCAAAATCCTATTGAAAGTTAAAAATTTTGAAATTTATTTTAAATTTTTTCTATTAAGCATCTCATTTAATCTCTCTCCCCAGGAATCGCTAAGCAAAGCCCTTCCCTTTCTCATTTCAGGGCCGAAACAAGATACTTTACGACGCATATCGAGCATCTGCCTGGTTGGGAAGCTTCATAGAGCCCAGTCGCGAATGGAAATGCTTCGGATACTTGACGACCTTTGGAGCTACAACCTGGATATAGCCGACCAATTATGAATACGAAACGAAAAACTTCAACCTTAGCGTCCTTAAAATTGGAGTTAGTTATTTCTCTGAAAGAGCCGACAGGGGTTGCAACCACCGCCATAACTAGAGCTACAGAGCCATCGAGCCCTTGTACGGCAGCAAAAAGTCCGCAGAGCAGATCACAGCGTCTGCTGAGCTTTGAGCCCGCAAAAGTAGCCTTATAGGTGAAGTGGGAAAATTCAGAACTATTCAAAGTTGTGACTAGTAAATTGGGCGAAATCTATCCAACTGAAAGTAATAGACTCCTGGCATATTGAACATCGACTCAGGTATACTGGTCACGACATTGGACTCAGCAAAAATCTTGGAGATGCTCCAAGAGTTGGAGGAAGTAAAAAAAAAGGATCAAATGAAGCGACCAACAACGCAGATAGTTGTGCTTCGAAGGCATAGACATTACCGTGAAGGGCGACAACAAACTTAGCTATGGCTTCGGGAAGATAAAATTTAAGGTTTACAAAATCGGCATCAAACCCGACATCAAACCTATTCAATTGTCATACCATTTTTGATGAATTCGCTTCATTAACATAGCAAAATTAGCTAATTTTCTTCGTAGTTCTCTCACGCCCTAAGATGCAATAAAAGTTCGAAAAATTCGAAATACTCGTATTCTACTTTCACAGATAAAATTCTTACGAAAATAAACTTACAAAAAAGTTAAACTAATTATATTTGACCTTTAATAAGAATTTGTTCGCCTCAACTACACCGTCCATTTAATTTGTCGTGGAAGGCCAGAAAATGGTGCTAATTTAATTTCCGTACATCTGACTAGTAGGTACTTGAGCATTATTGTTGTTTTATTTGACGAAGGCTGACCGCAATGAGGAAAGTTAATGAAATGTTAGTGACCGGCTATACAAATAAACCAAATTAAAGTTGATAGAAAAGATATTTTTAATGAGACGAGGGTGGAAGAGAGAGAGAGAGAGAGAGCGAGAGAAGGCCGAGAAAGAGGGAAGTCTGGTTGCCGTTGTTGATTTTAAAAAAGTATGTTGTGTTACTTTATTTTTTATTTTATATTTGTTATCAACTTTAACGTCAGCAAGGACATGACAAGAAACGCAATCAAATAAAACGAAAAGGCAACTTAAATAGAAAAATGAAAAGAAAATGATAGATGGTACAGCGAAGAGAAAGGGAATAATGTTGTTTTTGAAAGGCTCTTACTGACTTGACAGCAAAAGTAACATGATGAATTGAAAAGAAACATATATAACAAGTAAAAAATAAAAAAAAAGTGAATTGTAATTAAAATGCTAAAAAGTGGAAAATACAGGAAAGTCAAAATAAAAATAGCTTAGTTGAATTATGAAGGAAAAGAGGAAAGACCTACATAAGTTTGTTTACTTAAAATTCTTTGATAATTTAAATGGCTTATACATTTTGTATTTTAAAAGTAGATGGCAGTCACTCAAACAGCAGCTATAAATACTACTGCACAATGCACTGCATAGGTAGTATATCTTTTTATTTTATTTTTTTCATTGAAGATATTCACAAAATGGAGAGACAGTACTTGAAAACTTTAAAGAGGTTAAATATCTTTGTATAACGTTTGATAAGAAGCTGAGTTGTAGCTTTTACTTAGACAAAACATTTGCTTTAGCCGGCTGCTCTAGGTTGGTACCCAAAACATTACAAAAAAGTGTCCATCAAATAAATATCAATCGTTTAAAAATATTTAACGGTTGGCTTTGCCCTCGGTTACAGGATCAATGCGAAGTTGTAGACACGTATTTTTGAAAAATACCAGGCTCAGAAAGTTAGTGACTCTTTGCTAAGAGAAGTTTGCTGTGGGAGAAAATTGGAGGTTAAAATTTCAGAACTTGAACTCTGTTCAAACGGGCTGCCTCACTTTGAGCCCAGATATGTATATTGGCACACAATGGAGGACAGGCAGGTGAAAATTTCTATTGCAATTGCAAGATGGTCCACAGTATTTTAGATAAACGAGCTAATAATATCTAAAATGGAAAAACTTGTTCCTTAAAGCGCACTATGGGGTCTCTGCCGCAAAAACGTTGCAAAAATCAAAAATTTCATGAAAACGTTCGATAAATTGACTATATGTATCTAATCTGAGATTACGTTAGTATAACTTTTATTAAACCGGGATTAGTAGTTTAGGAGATAGAGCCGCTCAAATTTACAGGTTCTCCACATGCAGAGAAGTGTGTATTTTCTGTTATTTTTTGTCATCTTTGAGATTGGTTTGTGTTTCGGCAACTACTAACACCTAGCGCCTAAATGTATGCTACAACCTCGATAAGTCTACATAGAAAGGGCAGCACAGATATGTGCACTGTCGCATGTGCAAAAGTATCCTTTATGTGTTTTAGTAAATTTTTGAATAGGCATTTCTCAAGCGGCATATAACAAAACTTTCTTAAACAATAAGTTGATGGCAATTCAAAGCGGTCATCTTTCAAAAGAATTATCTATTAAATACAAAAAAGGTGAGGAAAAGATTAAGTCACTTATAACAGAAGCAGTTACGTTCGCAAGTCCAGTGCGGCTCATGAGGACAAGAAATAGTGAATAACTCAGTAAGAGGGGAGATCAGTATGTTTGCATTTATGGATTTATATAAAAAAAATATTTATTCAAGCAAAAATGATGGGTGGGCAGGCACTGTAGCCAATGGTAACTATAGGTGAGTTCCACCCCTGCATGGTTGTAAGCCATGCAGAGTCCGCAAAAAACCCCGGAAGCATTGTGCGGAGGATGTATCAGACTAGGCCGAGCATACTTTAAACTGCCATCAAGTCAAAACTTAAGAAAGTCTTATTACATGGCAGTTGAGAAGTGCATATGCAAAAATTTCATAAATATAATGAAGGAAGTTTTCGCACATGCAGCATTACACAGCATGCATTTTATTTCTACTCGACGGAAATG
Organism: Rhagoletis cerasi; assembly: GCA_029783565.1. Taxonomy (NCBI): domain Eukaryota; kingdom Metazoa; phylum Arthropoda; class Insecta; order Diptera; family Tephritidae; genus Rhagoletis; species Rhagoletis cerasi. Next base: position 10,898 of record JAPVRG010269413.1, read on the forward strand.
CATTGCTTAAGCCACTTCTGAATAGGCCTTGGCGATGCTTATGGATCTTGGTTTATATAAAGATAATGTTAATTTTCTACCAGAAGACAAACAAATAAAGCAAGCCATGTAGGAAGCAGTCCCTTGGGCTAACTTACCAACACAAAAAAATCATCTAGTAATTATAAAATTTGTGGCCGCTGTGGTGTAGTGGTAAGCAGTGCGCGCTTCCACTCCGCAGGCCTGGGTTCAAGCCCTGGTCAACGTCGCAAAAAAGTTTAGAGAAAAGGTTTTTTCTTAACAGCGGTCACCCCTCGGCAGGCAATGGCAAACCTCCGAGGGTACTTCTGCCATGAAAAAGCTTCTCAAAATATAATCGCCGTTCGGAGTCGGCATAAAACTGTAGGTCCCTCCCCTTTGTGTGACAACATCAAGGCGCACGCCACAAATCGGAGGAGAAGCTCGGTCAAACACTAACATATGTGTAAGCGCCAAATTATTATTATTATTATTAATTATAAAATTTTATTAAAAAAGAAAGTAAATACAAGTTTATTTTTTAATGCAAGTAAAATAATCATTTCATTTTAGTATGCATTTTTTGCAACTAGATCAAATCTCTAATTTGAAAACGAGTTTTAAAGTACCCTTATATATAAATTCTACACTTTTACAGAAAGCCATGCGTCTACCGAGTTTGGTAGAGATTTGTAAAGCGGTTACTGAGATAGACATTTTATCAAAAGTGTGCGGTGCGACGCCCCATTACAAATAATTTATATTTATCCTTCTTATGCTTAAATGCTAGGTTTTTAACTAACTTTCAGTAATAAAGATCTAGTTATTAGCAAAACATTTTAATTTTTGCATTTTTCACAAATATCTCAAATTTGGCAATGAATAATTACCACCCTGTTATTGTAGCATCCTGTGTTTCTATAAATTTTAAAGCTTAGCTATTTTTCTCTGAGATGCAATTTTAATTCTTAAAATATCCTTATTAGTTTAATAGTGATTACTTTTGAAACGAAAAAATTCAAAAGCCTCATAGTGCAGCGGTCGCCCCACAGATACAGAATGCCGACTCTGCTTTGCGGAGGCAAGACATCGGAACACTGTAGGCCACACAAAAACTAGTGCGTTTTTATTTACCTACCGCAGATTCTTTAAGTATAAGGAATTTCAGTAATGATTTACTTTGGAACGAATTTCCGTCATCCCTTGTCAAGTTTGGTTTGGAGGCAGCCCGGTTTCGGCATTGTGCCATCTTCAGTGTCATTTTTCGTTCGGCACAACGCCGAAACCGGTTTGTCTCCAAAAAAAACTTGACAAGGCATGACGGAAATTCGTTCCAAAGTAAATCATTTTGCCACCCTGTCGGAAAAATCAACGAACACCAACGAATTTCAGTAAATTTGCATTTGTATATTTTTGGGAAACCTACATGCGGCTCTTATTAGCCTCAAACTTGGGGGG
>JAPVRG010269506.1:1061-19751 GCA_029783565.1 Rhagoletis cerasi
GAAATAGCAGCTATAACTTCTACCGCTCAGACTGTGTTGTTTTTTCCATTTTTCCTAAAAACAAATCGTGGTACAAAGCTCAAAAAACCTTGTCGAAAGAAATTTTCGTTTTGTAGAGAACGATCTAAATAACACTGTAGGGAAAATCTCAAGTTTTCAAATGACACAAAAAAACACCAAAACAGGTCAACTTAATTTTGGTTTGTAGATTACGGATCTGTATACCGTTTTTCTAGATCAGGCCATATTCCCAAGATATTTTAATTTTAAGTTTGCATTGTGAATGAAAAAGAAATTCAAACTTGAAAAAAATTAAAGAAAAACACATTTGTGTCAATTTTATCATATACATTAAAGCCTGGTCTTTTATAAAAAAGCAAGCTACTAACGAAGAAAATCGATAAAAGTGGTCAAATGAAAATGCGCAATGATTTTTTCTTTGTATGAAACATGAGCAGGAAAGAATGTTACTCATACGCCGTGTACGAGTATGGCTACCAGAGCGTCGCACCTTAAAGGCGAAATAAAAAAAGTTCGCCGTACACCCCCTCATATGAAGTGTTTTTAAAAAGCATTTACAAAAATAAAATACATTTTTTTTTGGACAACCCTAGTAGTCGCCCAATTACATTTTTCTTCATATCTTCAGCATTTATAGTCGGATTTTAAAGTGTGTATACGCCAATTTTTTGTCTCGAGGAAAGTTCATTAACCTCATGTGCTCCATTGGGTACTTACCCACCAGAGTTTAATTCCTACCACCCTAACGCACCGCCCTAATGACAGTAAATTGAAGACCGTAAAAAATTATTTCGATTAGTTCAGTAGAACCCGAATTAAAACACATAAAAAAATAAACCAGACGGAGAAAACCAACTTTTTTGTTTGTTTTTTTTTTGTTTTCTTTTTATGGAGCACCTGAGATCAATGAACTTCCCTAGGAAAACTCCCACCTCAAGACAAAGTTGGTGTATCACACTTTAAAATCCGACTATAAATAGCGAAGGTATGAAGAAAAATGTAATTGGGCGACTACTAGGGTTGTCCAAAAAAAAATTTTATTATTTTTTTAAATGCTTTTCAAAAACACTTCATATGAGGGGGTGTACGGCGAACTTTTTTTTTTTCGATACGGTCTAATGGCCACTAAGCCGCATCCTACATATGAAAGAAAAAAAGTCAAGTGTATGTCAGTTTATTTGAACACTTGTGTAGAGAAAAAATTTTGGGTGTAAACATTTTTTTCGCCACCTTATAAAAACAGCTAAATTTTTTTTTCTATAAGTCTATTATTTGATGACCTATTTCTATACGTGATACACTCGTAAAGGTATTAAGAATGCCTACAGTTGTATAAATAGAGCTCTTATCATATGTCATAAACTTGTAAGTGTGTTTTCAACCTTCTTACTGTTGCTTGCGGAGTATCGTTTCCAGAAAAAAAAAATTACAACTTTTTAGTTTGACCTGATAGGATAATCTTTTTCAGGGAAAGTATGTAGGTTTTTTAATACCTTAACAACGGTATATCATTTAAAGAAATCGGACATAAAATAAAGAAGGTATAAAAGAAACGATTTAGCTGTTTTTACAGGGTCCCGAAAAAAATGTGTACACCCAAAATTTTTTCTCGACTTTGGTGTTCAAATAAAACCGACACACATACAAATTTGTTTATGATACGCCCCCAATGGCCATGTACGAGTATGCCGTATGAGTAACATTTTCTCCTGCTCATATTTCATACCAAAAAATCTTTTCGCATTTCATTTCATTTCGCAATCATTTCCGAATTGAAAACAAGAAGAACACTAAACCATGGTATGCTAAAATCACTAATTCACAAATTTGTATTAAGTCTAAGTTCTATAAATATAACATAAAATTTGTGTCAAGGGTCAAAACTCAGCTTAAAAAACAATCTCATAGCGCAAAATTAATACGTCTGTTTTTCATTTTCGCCATTTCATCCAAAATTTCTTCTGCCGTAATTTCCATATCTTTATGGGTGTAAAACAAAGCAAGGCCATTAAGTCTTCCTACGCTCATTGTATTTGTCAAATAAGTTTTTATAAATCGTAAGGAGGAAAACGACCTCTCATTTGTAGCGGTAGTTACCGAGAGAATAGATAACACTTTGATGAGAAAATGTACATTAGGGAACGCAGCGGGATCGCATTGCTGAACATTTTGTATATATGAAAATATTTTAGTATTTGAAAAACATATACATTAAGCAGATTCAATGCATGCATTCTCTTTCAAAAATTCTTGTTATGTAAAAATGTTTGCTATACACATACAATTTTCCAATTAAAAACTTTGCGCATTCATCACTTTGTATGTTTGGGAACAGTACGTTAAAGGATGATAATAGGTCGTTAGCGATATTCTATGTTTTGAAGTGCAGCGTCCAAGAAGGGAATAAATACATTTATGCGAAAATAATCTTCTACATTTGTAAGATGGTTACTTCGTTTCGGGACCACTGAGGTGATGTCGTGAGTTAAACAAAATTTTTCCACTTCTGTAAATAGTTTACTGAAAACTTCGTGAGCATTTTCACGCTTCATTTTCTATTCGTCTCTTACTGCAACACACAAACTCAAAGCAGCGCTAAAGTCAATTTCTTTTTCTTGCAGTTTTTTGCTCAGTAACATGGTGATCCATAAAACAATGGCGCTTCCTTGAACCGATGTTTGAAATTCTAATGTTTTGATCGTTCGCAGCAGCTGAAAAGCTGACGACGAAACTACTAGATCTTTTAACTCAGTTACTCAGTTGCGACCTCTAATGCATCTATTACGGCATTCTGCATTTCAATTTAAGTGACTACTACTTCACAACGTTGTACCCATCTAGTAGGACATACACTTTTAATTTTTTTTTTCAAAATCAGGCAAGAATATTTCACTAATAATTTTTGTAGTTGTTATTGATGTTGTTGTAGCGGCTTACTTAGCCCTGTCTAGATTGTTTTTGTCTCTCAGTCTTTGTCATCAATTTCAACTAACGGGAGACCCAAGAAGCATAGGGTTGGTCCAAAGGGAGAGGGGCATTAGTTGTGTTGGGTTTAGGGCGCATGCGAAGAGATGTGTTGAGTCATGTGGTGACTCTCCGCATGCCGGTCAAGAATTAGTAATATCGGGATTCAGCCTGCTCAGGTACGAGTTTAACCTGCTGCAGTAACCGGAGCGCAATTGTGCTAATGTGGTGCGTGTCTCCCGAGGCAGACGAAGTTCTGTCCCGTCAACGTCCGGTGTTTGGGTGCCTAAGACGGCATTCACAGGTCTGGAGTCCATATAACTTTGGGCCGACTCCCTGTGAATGCCGTTTAAGGCCTGTCAGTATGTCGCTGGGTCCAGGGATTGTTTAATAAATCTCTGGGCTTCGTCTGTCATTTCGTAAAGATGCCTTCTGACGTGCCTGGGCGAGGGCTCTGCCTCAAGCAGTTGACGGTTCGGGTGTCCACGACGTTGACATCCCACCAAGAACTGCTTGCTTAGCATCAGGTTTTGCTCCTTTGTTGGGAGCAGTTGGGCCTCGTCATGTAGATGGTGTGGTGGCGATATCAGAAGACATCCTGTGGCAGTCCGAAGTGCTGTATTCTGTGTCGTGATTCTTGTAGTAAGAGAATATGATTCTTGTAGTAATATCTGCCGCTTTGGTTTGTTAAAAAAAAGTATACACTGCTTTCACGGTGCCTAATGCATTACGGACATAACTAATATCGCAAGCTCTTGATATAGCTAAATTTAAAGAATGTGCAGCCCAATGCACATATGTAGCCAACCGCAATTGATGCGATATGTGAGCTTGTACTCCTTGCAGGTAGTCACTCATGCTTGCTGCACCGTCGTAGCCTTGCCCGAGCATTTTTTTGCAATCAACGCCTATTCTACTTAAGCTGCTTATGATTTCGTCCGCCAAACATTTACCAATTGCCTGTTTAATTCGAATAAATTCAAGGACCTCTTCCTTAATTACAAATGGTTCGGATGTTACATATCTTGCGCAAAGGGATAGTTGTTCGGAACCTAAAAACTAAAATTAAAAAAAAAAATTAAATTTGAAAAAAGAAAATTTATAACACCTGTTATATCGGCAGTTTCATCCGCAAGGACATCCATCGCTGCGATTAATATCGTCAACAATTCTGCGCAGCAATATTTTGGGACAACATTCTATAATTTCGTTTTGGATTTGTGGGCTTAAATATGTGGCATTCTGCGCAGGTGTTGTCAAGCTAGTTGCTAAGTCATTACTGTTAAGGCTCACCAATTGTAATATAGCCCGGAAATTTCCTTCATGGCCTCCATGGCCATCGCTTAGGGAGCCCGAGTCCGTTTTTCCTTTCAAAGCAATGTTATGGTGGCTACATAATAAAACAGTTTGAATAATAGGTATTAGAAGCTTTCGGTTTTATGCAATTTTTTTGCTGAGCCCCTCATCGATTTGAATGTTAACCGGCTTCTGAGTGTTATTCGAAATACATAAGTGTTCATTTAAATTAAGTACCGCATTCCGCTGTACCACAGCTTTCCTACCTAAATCGGGTTGGTTGGCATTCGATTAGAAAGGGTCTTGCGCCGTTAAAAGTCCTTCGCTACTTGTAAAGGCGCAGATCGGAATCTCTGTGAAGCTCAGTTCGAAAGGTGGTTGGCTATTTCGCTAACGTGTTGGAAACCTGTATAAAAATAGTGGAAATCCTTTTGTGGAAGCTGTGGTTGTATGAAAATTCGAATAGAAGTCTATCGTGCACGTCAGGAATAGAGTTGAACACGTTCTCATCGATTATGTGACCGAGACACAAGCTAAGATTTGAAGCTCGTGTAATATAAGAGATACACTGAGTATCCTATTAAGCATAGAAGTAATTTCTCTAATTTGACTCTTCTTCTTAATTAAAGCAATTTCTGGGGTAGGCAATTGATTCCCTACGATATCACTCTATAAAATAACCATTTCTCTTGTGCCGAAAAATAAGCATTCGCAGCGCTCTTTATCCACCCGAATTACGCCAGTACAACACTAATAGATCTCACTGCTAGGATGTACGCGTAATCATGCTCACACATCAACTTGGTTGGTGCATCAACTACCACTTCCAGCCCACTCACGTAATCATTGAGTCAGTTCACCAGTTCATCAGTTACCAAATCCTATTTTCCAGCTCACAGCTCGCCATACTAAAATTCCAAACTCATGCCTGTGAAATTTGCGCGTTATGCTTTACTCCTTCTCTTCCTTCGATGTTTTCAAATTTTTGAATACACATACCGTACACTTGCATACGTACATCCTAGGGTGGCTCTAATTTTAATTATGTATACGCGTTGCAATAAAGCAATACAAAGGGCCTCAAGCATAAAACTTAATATTAAGCTTAGATACAATTTTTGCACTGATCCTAAGCTGGACAGTTTATCTGGAAAACTGTATCTAAGCCACTTTTTTTTGGATAAAGTATCCCGTCAGCAATCTCAAGCCAAAAACTTTTTCTTGGGGATCGCCAGGAAATCGAAAAACAGTGCTCTTTTCAAAGAGCAACACCAAAGCAGCAATTTAGAGTTATGAATAATATGAATATTCTAAGTAAATAGGCAGAGTAAAACGCCATATTTTTTTTCAATCTGACACCAAAGGGCAAGGGCAAACACTAGAGAGGGACCAGAGTCAAAATGTACCAGTGTATGCCACGAATAAATGTCGCAAAATCACAATTAAGGCTACAGAGCGACACAAAAGGAGATTACTATTTGCAGCAAGAGAATAATGAATAATTATTTAGATCTCCGGCGAAAGTACTCAGGATCCGTAATCTTCAATTCGCCTAAGCTCTTAATAAATTTTTTAGCCCGTCTGACAATATTCTTAGCTACATACCCCAATACTTACATAAAAAGGACACCCCTAATATTAACTCACACGTACTCGTAACCACACTCCGCGTAACTTCATTTTTTGAGTTTATGTTCTTGCAACCTTTGCTGTTGTTATGCATATTTGCTATCAAATTGTTGTTAGCACGTTCGCCTAGTGGCAGCGTGTCCTCCTGGTTAGCAGCAGCCAGCATGTTAGCAACGAATGGGTGAGTCGACAACTCTAGCTCCCACCACAAGGCATCCTTTGTATAATTTAGTCATGGCAAAATTTTTGCTGTTAAGCTTCTTTTCATAGGTATTGAAAAAATGTTTGCTATCATACTCCCGCTTGCATTCCATGCCACTGGCAGCTACGTACGTACATATATACACATGTATGTGTTTATGTAGCTCACTTCAGTTATTCGGTTATGCAGCTGACGCATACAGTTATGCGGAAATATTCTCACAGGAAAAAATATTTATGGTTACAAGTATTATGCACAGAGGAGCAAAGACTTTGGCATTGTGTTATCCAAAAACGTAAAGAAACCAAAATAATAGGAAATAACATTAAAAATGAAATTAAAAAGCGAACAAAGTAAGAAACAACAAAGTTCCAAAGTAAGTTTGGGGCAGGAGTATTCTTTAAGTACTTGCACTTCAATATACTTTTCTTTTTTAATCTTAAATGGGTGTATAAAAACATCCGTATATACGTATATGTGTGTATGCACTGTACATATGTATATGTTTGTAAATATGTTGGTTCTTGAAATTGGTGTGCCTGTTACACACACCGATTTTGTTTTTTACCCTTATTAAATTCATTATTGTTTTCGAAAACTTTTGGCAGAATATCATCCTTTTTCGGCTTGTTTCTTTTCAACAAAGTTTTTACAAGCCATATGCATGAATATACAGGCACACATATGCATTTACAGGCATTTACTCCCATACATACATATGGGCAAATCCCAGAGAGAGTCAACCAAAAACGGAAAAAATGCATGTAGTTCAAATTCCCACATTTTGTATCAAGAATGGCATAATATAATGTATGTATATTAATTTCATATATGGGCAAATCCAGAAAATGGTCAACCAGAGGTGAAAAATAATATTTGCTGCTATCTAAAGTTATGGGGGCAAATAGTTTCTTTCGTACCTTTTTTATTCGAATTGAGTTGATTTTCTTGTTTTGTTTATTTACACGGCTCAAAAATGCATATATTCTATGGCTGGCTTCTGTTATGCACTCGCTATGTGTTTTTCGTTTGTTTTCATAAACTCCATTATGTCCATATACTAAGGTTCTGCCTCTAATTTTTTCTCTATTACTGAGAGCTCTCTTCACTCTGCGATCTGGTGTTATGACAATACTAAGGGCACAACCGTATAACTGTAAGTCATGAATTTAGGTTAAGTGCTGAGTACATAACGTCCGTAATGCAAAATAACGTTTATTTTGTGCAAAATTAATGTGGTGGGATCAAAGAACACAACGTGGTCATTTCTAAAGTAAGTTTAATTAGAGCTGCAAGGAAAAAAAAGAAGTACTCAGAAAAGCTAATCAGTATAACAATTATGATCTCTTAATTTTCGTAACGTCCGAACGGTATATTCTGATATTACTTATTTTATTGAAATAGTGAAGCATTTTTTTATTTGCAGAAAAGTAACTAAAGAAACGGAAAGCATAAGAAAAATATGGGGTAATGTAAAAAATATTAATAAGTTAAAAAGTTATCATTGCTTTAATAACTCCCATGGCAATAACTTAGAATTAGCAATGACATCGAAGTCAAAATCAACACAAATAAATATTTGAAAAGAAAATTTGCATTGTCTGTTCAACTTATTTTATTATTACATAAAACCGTTTATATTTATTAAATTTTTACTTATAATTTCTACTGGGGGGAAATATTTGTAACGTCCGTCACGTAACGTCCGAACAAATAAGATTCTGAATTACGACATTTATAGCTAATATTTCAAAATTAAACAACACTTTTTAAAAAGCTTGATTATTTTCCTACATCCTTTTCTTTTCAACTTTTGTTTCAAAATTGATAAATTCGCAAACATAATCAAAAATTGCCATGAACCTCAAAACATCTTCCTTTTCGCGTAACGTCCGAACTTAGTATTAAAACAAAATTTTTTTATGAGAATAATTTAGGAAACGTACATATTTTTTTGTTTATATAAATTACCACATAAAAGCTTTTAAATCGAGCGTGCTATTGTTCAATTTGTGTACATTAATTGAAATAAATGGCCTGAACAAGCGTCCGAACGTAACGTCCGATCGCTAGGATTTGCCCATATCTTTCCACACTGGTTTGAGAAATGCGATTTGCCCCTCTTACCTCTTGTAACAAAGCTCTGAACAGCCTTATCTTCAGGCACATTACCTTTAAATAAAATACCACAATACATATCGTTTAAAAAAAAAAAACAATTTTCTTAATGACAAAAGCAGTAACGTGTGCAACAAACATATACAATGATTTTAAAGATAATCCAACCTTTAGTTTTCTTTTATAATACATTTTGTAAGCTTAGTTATTTTTTCTTCAAAGTATTCTTGTAGATTGTGTTCTCCATACATGAAAATTTGCATCAATCTGTTGACTTTGATGATCATCTCAAAACGAATTTCGGTTGCAAATACATTGCCATTACTTTAACTGCAAATTCCCACTATTTTGAACTAAAAAGTACTGCTTTAAACATTCCGTTACACCATAAAAATTTCTTTCTTTTATAATTTCTTGCCGCCCAAAAAATAAAGAAAAATAAAAACGTCCGAAAGTAACGTCCGCAACGCTAGGATTTGCCCACATTGTATGTATACATACATGTTTACACACACAGCTAGTCTCATAATTGTTGTGGTATAACTTTCAAAATTCCTTAAAAGGATTTCTAACCACGTGTAATTAAGCATTGATTCTTACAAATATTTTAGATGATTCATAAATATTTCGTGTCTAACAACTTTCTTTCCTGACAGAAATTAGTTAGCTGTTGTTTTTCATGACTACAGCTGAAGAATATCATCGAACTTGTGAATGTGTCAATCGTCCTGTATGACAAAGTATTGCTGTTGTGCTTTAATTGAAAGGAAAGTTTTCCGAAATTGTGTTAAGTTCAGAAAACATGCTACATGCTATTTATGTACATATAAGTGAGGCATACTTTTTATTAGTCCAGGCAAACTAGTTAACATAAAATTGTAAGCGTTTTTGTAGAGTTATGCAGAACATTTTTTTGCGATTTTTTTGGAAATACATTTGCACTAGTTGACATTCTGTAAACCGACCATGGCAAACGTTTAAAGGACTATAATTTGAGGGTATTCGCCTGAAATATCCGTACCCTTAATGGCGAACCTACATCTGCTCAATGGTTTGATGTCCTCGGGAAAACTAACGGTGACATCACCAAGAAGCGCAAAATTCGTCGTCGATTACTGACGTTTATCCCAATGTACGAGCGTCTCGACACAATCCGCATAAAAGTGAGATTCTTCAATATATCGCTCATATGCGCCCACGCCCGATGAAATAAAAGGCCGAGGCGTCCAAATATATGTTGTATGAGTGCTTGGAGCACACCTACGAATGCTACTACCGTCACGATACCAAAATCTTGCAAAACATTTCAATGTCAGGGTGGTCAAGGTGATCCCATCTTCGGTAAATTCAGCCTCCACAACGAAACATCCGATAACTGACTTCACTGTGGCCCAAATCCTGGTAGGATTCAGCACTAGGTTCCAGCACAAAAAGATCCATCAGTTACGTGACTATCGCCCAATCGAAAGACAAGGAACTAAGTCGATCACGTTGGTCACGACATATGGCACGCTTCCATTGTTTTGGACATACGTATATATGCTTCCAAGACTTACCATCGATTCGCACCACTATCTTGTTGCAGTCAAGATACGCACACGGCTTTCTGCAGCTAAAAATGTGCGTGCAGCAATGCAAAGAATGCGCAACGTCGAAAAGCTGCAATCACAACTGATTATTTGCTACTCGACTCTCACACCTGCTCCTCTTCAACAAACGGATATAAGCAAGCAGTAGGATCACATTTCCCGCTCACTACGTACCGCCGTCGAAGAAGTAGTTGGATTTCAAAGAGCGCGAAGGAATAGCTGCTGCGACGAAAGGGCGTATTTTCTGTAATAAAAAAGATTGGCCAAAATACGCGAGTATTTCAATGCTGAGCGATAGGTAGAATGCCCTTTAATAAAGTTGGGCGACTTACGGAGGGTTTCAAGGCCAAGGCGAATTGCCGTAAGAGAAACCTTCGCTACCTAGTGACCGATGCCCAGAACGTACTTTAATTATAGAGGGAACACCTTTTCATCATACTAATTGGTAAAAAAAAAAACTGAAAGAGGGAGAAGATGAAACAGCGCTCCAGTCGATGATGACGGAATTGATGTCCCATTTTTTTAGAACTACGACGAGTACGAATATCGATTTCGCGGGTGAAAAACAACAAAGCTGATTTAGCTGACGGACTGCCAGCTGACCTATTCAAGTACGCCGCGGCGAAGAGTTGATAAGGTGGATGCATCAACTATGATGCAGAATATGGTCAGATGGACATGCGCCATCCCGGCATCCGAACCAACTAACACGGTATAAGCCACTTAAAGGTCGCATATAAGATCTTATTGTGTAAAGGCTAAAGCCCACGGTCAACGAACTGATTGGGCTTTGTACGGGAGGCTTTAGATCTTGTAACTCCACGGTATACCAGATATTCACCATAAGCCAAATCTTAGAAAAGACCCCCCGAGGGGAGGACCGACAACAACCATCTATTTGTCGATTTTAAAGCCGTCTTCGATACTACGAAAAGGAGTTGGCTATACGCCGCGATGTCTGAATTCGGTATCCCCGCGAAACTAATAAGGCTATATAAAATGACGTTAAGCAATACCTCCAGCTCTGTCAGGATTGGGCAGGACCGAGCCATTCAATACCAAATGAGGTTTCAGACAGGGCGGCTGTCTATTGTACGACGCCTTTAATCTAGTGCTGGAAAAGGTAATAAGAGCTGCAGAGCTAGATGGCTGATGTACTTCTTTATGAGAACGTACAATTACTGGCGTTTATCGAAAAAATCGAAATCATCGTGCTCAATACTCGCTAGATTTGTTCTGCCTTTGGCTGAAGGTGAACGAAGACAGGCCGAAATATCTCCTGTCCAACAGTCAGCGTCTAGAAACTCTGTTGACAGTTATAATTTCGAAAAATTTGGGGACTTTGTTTATTTGGGATCTAGCATCAACACCGATAGTAATGTCGTATAGCGCGGGAGAAGCTTTATAAAGCTTTCTATAGATTTCATATTAAAACTCGCAGAGTAAACGACGCCCTGCTCTCTCTCTTTGGTCTTCGCTGGTCAAAAATTTAGGTAGAATATGCTTCCTATTTTTGATCTTTTCAAGTAGTGGGCTCTCCGTGCTCGATTCATTACCTCTTGTTTTGTATGGAACTTCAGGCCTAATAATTCAGCTTCTTTTAGATTCCTTAATTTCACTTCTGTTGCTTTGGAAACACCCCTTCTCGTCTTCGAATGGCAGGACTATTGGAAGATCTTCTAACACCGCTTCCAAAAATGTGGTCTTAATGCAATAGCCCTGCCTTAAACGTTTATCTATAAGCGCTGCTTAATTTGCATTATGCATTTTACTTACATACATGTTTGTAAACTATACGCTTTGACGAAAAAAGACGCATAAAAAAACGTAGATTAATATCTGGCCACTTTTTTCTTTTTATGTAGTGACGATATCTACTATAAAATTCAACAAAGTTCTATACTATTTTATTTCTTTAACACATCTATTATTTTAGGTGACGAAAATTCCCATGTGCACGCCATTCTAACCAGCGATAACCTGCTCGATGGCACCATTGAAACGGCCGGTGAACACTATTATGTAGAGCCTGCGCATCGCTATTCCCGCGAACTACCCGCAGCGGGTGTGCACAGCGTCATTTACAAAGTTAGCGATGTGCAAATGCGCAAGTCTGCTGCGGCGGAACATTGTGCCAGCGAACGACTGCGCCGTGATACGCTGCTAAGTGATCTGAAGCGGCGGAAAGCGGCCACGGCCAAAGCGGATGCGCCAAAATCGCTGGCGCGTCACAAACGTTGGCTGCCGGATGAGGTAATTTCAAAAGCAAAACCAATTATGCGAATGCATGCCATTGCGCGCCCATTGTTGATGAAACCCTATTCCGCATGCAACTTGCGCTATTGACATTCATCAATTGACCATTCTAACTTTTATGCTTTCCACTTTTATTTTTACAGCTGGCCACATCCACTGATGACCATCAAAATCCGCCGCTGCCATTGGACTTGGATGTCCCCTATAATGATGATTTCAGCATATTCGCGGGTGGGGGTGCGCGTAGTCGAAATCGAGAACGAGAACGAGACAATCGCGATGACGAAGAGATCACTACAACGAAAACGGCGACTAACAATAATAACAACAACAATTACGATTATAACTACAATAGGGAACAGCAACGGCAAAAGTATCTGCAGTCGACAACAACGTGGCGTAATGCAGCTACAGTCGAACAAGATACAACCGACAGATATGGTGATTTATTGCGAAATGTAAACAATGCTAACAGCAATAACATTAGTGGCACGAATTCGTCCACCACTGGTGGTGGCATACATAATCGCAACATCATTGTGAACAGTTATAATCCGGGCAATAGCAACGCTAATTACAACAACAATAATAGTAATAATAATAACAATAGTAACAATGGCTTACGCAAAATCTATGCCAAGCACAAGAACATCATTGTTAGCACCTACAATAATAAAAACAACAATAATAATAACAATAGCAATAATCGTTCGTATCCTTACGATTTTGTCATAAATGGTGGCAGCAGCAATGGAAACAGCAACTACGATGACAACAACAATCGCTTCGATACGAACAACTTTTTTAACGCCAATTGGTCGACTATGTTCACCAACAACAACAACGATCGCCCCAGCCACAAAACGCATGTCGAAATTATAACAAAAAATGGCGCCACCAAGAAACCCAACATCATTGTAAACAATTACAATCCAGATATAACGCTAGTGCCAAATCCACAGAATCCACACTTCAACAGCATGTTGATGACAAATTTATTGAGTGGGCGTGGTCGTGATACCGCATACGAGACAAATTCCATTGATAGTGGTCGTTCGATGTACGATCGCAAAATCACCTGTATGCTGTATCTACAAGCCGATCATACATTTTTTCAGAAAATGGGCTCCGACGAGGCCAGCATTGAGGCGATTACGCGGCATGTGCAGCGTGCCAATTCTATTTACAAGAATACAGGTGAGTTCAAGGGAAGAGGTGAATAAAAAAACTAATATCCGTAGTTAAGCGTTAAAAATTGATTGGGATAGGGGAGTGGCAGTAAATAATGCATTTTCGTAATTTTTTTTAATTAATTTTCAACACAGATTTTAACAATGATGGCAAGCCGGACAATATAACATTTATGATAAAGCGTATCAAGGTGCACAATATGAATGCGGTCAGGGATCCTAGTTATCGATTTCCAGGCAATTACGGTGTGGAAAAGTTTCTGGAACTATTTTCAGGTAAGATCAGATCAAAAACAAAATCGTATAATGCATCCAATCCTTATCTATGTATTTACCAACAAATTTTGAAGTTTTCAAGTTAATTAAGTCCCCCCAAAATTTTTGAAATGCATAGTGTTGAACGTAAATAAAAATTTTGGCGACGGCGTCAAATATTGAAATATTTTTAAAGTCAATTTAAAAGTAAATCACTGAAAATCAGAATTTCTTACAAAGGGGTTTCCAATAACGGCGGGTAGATGTTGAAATGGAATAGAATAAAAGAAGCTGTGTGTGGGGTATCAACGACCATCTTTTTTTATTTGAAAGGCCCACTCATGCGATTGCCACGGTTTCTTATAATGGCACGGATCCGAGAGGTTCAATTTATAATCGCTCTGCCGCATAGATCCGGCTGTATTCAAGCGATGGCCTGGGTTATGTTAGCTTTAAGGGCATTGGTCGATTGCGACTTATTGGCATAGATCTGCGACTTTAGGAAGCCCCAAAAGAAAACGTCTAGTTGTACGATTAAAAACAAGGACATACTCGATACTTTTTGAACCAAGTACTCAGTAGGTACCGAAAAAAATACTCTTATCGAATCCCGATACTCAGGCAAATCTTGCTTCGAAATTTTTTTCTCCACTGTTATTCCCAATATGAATCACCCTGTGCCTTATGGCTGATTAATTGCTAGCGAAAACCACAATAAGAAGCCGAAATCGATTTAATGCAAAGTATAAACGATCCAATTGCTTAACCAAAGTCGATGTAATGCGACGTATGTATGTATACACGACTCAACTGTTCGTGTGGTAGTGTGAAGTGGATAATGTTCCGTACAGACATTTCAACGCGATGTAAAAGTAACTGAGTAACTATTATTCCTCGCGCTGAAAACTTTAGCGGACAATATCAAAGATAGGGTAGAGTAGTTCTGTTATTGAAGAAATAACCACAGAAGAACCTTCACTTCCAAGATGCCAACAAGCTCAAAAGAGGAAGAAGAGGCAAGTCTGTCTTCGACTTCTGGCAACAGCACAAACAGCTCGCCATCCGTCAAAGAAAAAAATGTCTACGAAAGGTGACGAAACCCGTTAGAAGAAAGCTGCATCTTCTTTGTTGTATAAAGAAACACGAACTTATTTACATTACTTATATATATACTTATATAGTTGCAACATCTGTTCCATGCGCACGATTGTTTCCGAAAGTAGTCAAAAAATCGGTTGACAGGCAAACATTTGGAAAAACTGCTGTTCCTGGGAAGTACAACAAAGGCAGACTTTTTCGATGAAATATTTTATGAATATTTTTTCTTAAGCGAGATTAATTTTCTTGCAATCTTTTCCAATGTATTACCTGTGTTGAATATCATTCACCATCCAACATATAAGTTTGCTATATAAAGGTGTTCTGTTTAGTTTCATTTCTTACATTATTAAATTGTATTATTTGGAGTTTAGGATTCCCAGAGGATGATTAACTTATGACCTACAAAAATAAAATTTAACTTAGTTCATACGCAATGCCTTCATAGCCAAAAGTATCGATACGAGTAGGTATCGTTACTTTAGATCCGATATATTTCAAGTATCGATACTTTCTTTCGATACTACTTCCAAATAAACATATCGAAACCTGCATATTATCCATTCATCCCTAAGTTTGCTCAAATCGCACGATCTTGGTGGGCGATTCCCGTCACCTCAAATTCAAGACGAATTCATAAAAGGTGGTATCGATTCTACAAATACAAAAATTACATGTATTTTGTTTTTTCTTTTAGCGGGCCATTGTAAAATTTCAGCTATTCTTCCCTGAAGGGGAAAGAGGCAAAGAAAAATACGAACACTCTCACTTTTTCACTCACTCACAAGCGAAATAAGAAATTTTGACAGTCACGCGCCATTCACAGCAGATGAAACAACACCACCTTATATGAATTCGCCTTGCTCAAATTGTCGATGCGTAATGTTCATAATGGCGTCCGGTTGTAGTGGCATGTTGATTTGGCATCAATGGCTAAAGAATAAAGTATCGGTTAGACATACGCTGCGAAAATAACATCGCCGCCAGAGGGCGGCAATTGCAAAATCCTTTAGTCCCTGAACTCTCCATTTTTTTTTTATTTTTCTACTTAATACTCTAATCTATACATTACTTGACTATTTTTTATGCAATTTCGCAAATAAAATATGTTTTGGAAGGTGCGCGTATTTTTTCAAGACCGAATCTTCTTCCCATTACCTCCTCGAGGTATTTCTTTCGGTGAAGCCGTTTTCAAAGAGTTGTTAGATATTCCAGGTGCTTGAAATTTTCCGGGCAGGTGCCAGAATTTCGGGATGACCAAATGGCGTGCCCTTCCATTTGTTCAAAGCATTTAGCTTGACTGCATTACTGCTCGGCTGTAGTTTCCTATATTGTTGTCGTTCTAACTTAAAAGTATTGTGGTCACGTAATTCGAATTCATTCATTCATCAATCAGGCATGTTCTGAAATTCGAACATTTGAAATCGACTCGATTGCGATAATTCTTTCGGAGGGTTTCAACCCAAAAACTTACAAATTTGGCATTAAAATGATTAATTTTATATGATTGCTGCTCCTTTTACAGTTTTCTATCAAAATATTCACTCCTTTAATCAGATATAATAAAAAAAATTTGGTAAATCGAACGATTTCAAAACTTGCGATTTTCAGAACATGGCCGAATATGTTCACGGCGGTGGTGATTCCAGCTATGGCTTTATATCTGTTTCACAATTCCACAAGGAAATTAGCGGGTGCCCAAAAAATAGCAGAAAACTTTCTTGTACTGAGAAACTTTGTAATTAAGAGCGAAAATATATAATCAAGCGAAATCTCGCTTCTGCCCGAAACCAGGTGTATTTTCAGCTGAATTTAGTCAGCCACCAAATCAACGATAATTGTCACTTTGCAACTTCTCTGTTTTCACATGCCAATGATTTGGTGCTTTACAGAAAACATGGCCCAACTAGAGAGATAAATGAAGAAACACATGTAAATAAATGTATAAAATAAGACGCATTATCTAGGTTGAAACCTTAACATAAGGTACAGGTGCGAGAACTTTATAGAGCACTAATATGCAAAACTTTCTTTCTCAAATTTATACTTTTCCCATACCTGTAACGCACCATATATTGCTTAGTGTTTCAAATTATTTCCAGTTGAGCTGAAATATTAGACCAGACATAGCCGAAAGTTCCTGAAGATGCCTTTAAACTCAAGTCGACATACCGACCAATTAAAACGAACAAAAAATTATAAAATTATGGTTTAAATTCATCTTTAATTTATAACGGAATTTAAAAAAGATTTGATTCTGATATAAAAATCCACTCAAGACTTACATATCTGTCATTGATGAAAGTTAAAATTCGCATCAGTGATGACAGTTAAGTCAGTGAAAATTGCTGTTAGAGGATATTGAATATAAGCCCTCGATATTAAGAAATTTGAGATATTTAATTTTTCCATTCACAGAGGAAGATTACGATGCCTTTTGTCTGGCATACATGTTTACATATCGAGACTTTGAGATGGGTACCTTAGGCTTAGCTTGGACTGGTGATCTGAAAAATGCTGGTGGAGTTTGTGAGAAAAATGGAGTAAGTATGAAAAAATATACTGCTGAACATTTATTTTACATGTGTTTGGTTGTATTCATACATATAAGGAAAATATCGCTTCACTAAAACCACGTATTTAGAGAAACCTCAGCTTTGTAAAAACTTGAATTTTTCTTCAAAACACGTTTAACTTTTCTTCTTCAGCACTACCGCGGCTCTCTAAAGTCTCTGAACACCGGCATTGTGACACTACTCAATTACGGTAAACATGTTCCTCCAGCTGTATCCCATGTGACATTGGCGCATGAAATTGGACATAATTTTGGTTCACCGGTAAGTTAAATAAAGGGAGAGTCAAGAAAATGAGCACTTACATATATATGCAAATATAGACGTGCATATGTATAGCAAGACCACGTCCACTAACGTGATTATTTTGATTAATATTATATAAATAAATTATATTATTGAAATCGAATATGTAATTTCGTGAATAAATTAATTTAACTACCAATAAGCTTATTTCACATTTTATTTTATTTTTTCTTTATTTATTTACTCTCATTTTATGCAAACAAACTTATGTACATATATTTCATATTTGTTCGAATTTTGTCCAGCACGATCCGGAACAGTGTACGCCTGGCGGTGAGGATGGTAATTTCATTATGTTTGCCCGCGCCACATCGGGTGATAAAAAGAATAACAACAAATTCTCCCCATGCTCACTTAAATCGATAGAACCAGTGCTAAATGCAAAAGCACGTAGCGCCAAAGGCTGTTTCACCGAGCCGCAGGCATCAATTTGTGGTAACGGTGTTGTTGAGCCGGGCGAACAGTGTGATTGTGGCTGGGAGGAAGATTGCAAGGACACATGCTGTTTCCCAATGTCACGCCACCCGCGCATCGACGAGAAACCATGCACACTAACGCCACGCGCCATGTGCAGTCCATCACAGGGACCATGCTGCACTAGCGATTGTAAATTAAAATTCGGCGATAAGTGTCGCGATGACAACGGCTGTCGAGATCCCAGCTTCTGTGATGGCCGCACACCACAGTGTCCGCCATCGGTGAATAAGCCAAACAAGACTATTTGCAATAAGGAATTCGTTTGCTATATGGGCGAATGTACGGGCAGTATTTGTTTGGCCTATGGCCTCGAGTCGTGCCAGTGCATACCGGGTCCAACTGATGACAAAATCAAATCGTGCGAATTATGTTGTAAATTGCCTGGTGAGAGCAATGCATGTCGCAGTTCGTTTGAATGGAATGAGCCACCATTCGATGTGCCGGATATGTTTGCAAAGCCTGGCACGCCATGCAACGATTACAATGGGTGAGTGCGAAGCGTACTTTGAGCTATGTAATGAGGTGTGAATCTTTTTCGTTTGTATGTTTTTACTTGTAGATATTGTGATGTATTCCAAAAATGTCGCGAAGTCGATCCATCAGGACCGTTGGCAACACTCCGGAAATTGCTGTTGTCAGAAGAAAGTATTGCAACTTTTAAGAAATGGGTACAACATAATTGGTATACCGTTGTATTGGCAGCATTGGGTGTATTT